>CM052221.1:16225076-16310975 GCA_028454225.1 Lasioglossum leucozonium | reverse complement strand
CAGCGACGCGGAACTCTCCCCACTCCATCTAACATCGCTCGATTTCGGTCGCCGTGATAGTAATTATTGATAAATTTATTATCTATGGCTGTTTAATGTTTATAACAATTCCTTTTGCCAACGATGCCGACGAACACTCCCTTGACCACCTGGTCATCTAATTTTTTAGTGATAATAGGTAGTAGAACTCGGGATACAGAATAACTTTTAAACCATGAACATTTTCACGAATTAATTTATTGAACACAATACACTAATACATTTATTATTTCGAATCGGCTAATATTTATAACAATTCCTTCTGTCAACGATGCCGACAAACACTCCCTTGACCACCTTGCCATCTAATTTTTTAGTAAAAATTTTTAATAGAACTCGAGATACAAAATCACTTTTAAATCATGAACATCCGCATGCATTAATTTATTGAACACAATACATTGATTTTATTATTTCGTCCTATTCAAGTGTAGTAATCATGTATTGACTCGTTTCGCTTACTTTTCCAGATTTGTGATCGTAACGTAGAAAATAGCCGAAATACGCGACGTGCATTGCACGGCAGTAACAGTAAATTGGCAACCTTGCGACGAATATTCTCGGATACGATTTGGCAACTACGCCTTCGATTCCTGACAGCACCGATGAGGATATCTCGTCAGTGCTGAAAGTCAATATAATTCCTAAACTCACCACTCCAAATCGTAGAGGGCATATCAAAACATCTAATTTCTTGAACAGTCGGTATTTCAGAACATGTGACACGAAGTCCCATAAGATGATAGATCTATCCTTATACCTCGTCTGTGGTAATAAGTGATAATAATAAGTACACATTGATGTGTAAAACATTTGAAAAATAAGCGGAAAACTAAGAGGCCGGTAGAGGGAGATTGGGAGTCTGTATGAGAGTCCTGTTAGGCGGGTTGGGTTAATACCTGTTAATACTGATATATATATCACAGTCGGACTCTCGCGGTGTTGCCATTTTTACCCTCAGCACGGCTAGTACTAGAGTAGGTTCTGCCGTTACCCTCTTGTGGCCAGTGATGAGATCAGTGTGGAGACCTTAGACCATATACACCTATAGACACGGCGTAGATAATTTTCCCTGTCCGAAAGATGAAATCAGCTGAAAGACACTGTGTCGTCACATTTTCAAAAGATGTACAAGCTATGCTCATCGACAGTGCCTACGCTTAGATTATATGGGGTGAGGAGGGTCAGCGGGTGCGCCATGTAAACAGTACATGGAAAGAATGAACAGGATAATTTCAAAGAATTTGGCATTTTATCATGAAATAATCAATATATAAACTGTCTTTGAGATACAAATGTTTATTCTATATGTTTTATTAAGGTATTACAATGAAAAGTATTTTGAAATTATCTTAAAACTTATCTTGTGACGTCATGGTGTCCGATCATCTTTCGGACACTGAATTCTCGGTTTTCCTATACACATACTATACCCATGCCGGGTCTATTAGTATATATGGTTTAAGGTGGAGACATTGTGCGGTTTTCATGTGAAAATTTGCGTCAGTAACGTCAGATGTTTGACTAAAATGGGGTACATTAGTCACCCCGCATGATTTCGCAAAATTTGTTATGTTTTAATTTTGATAATTGAATGTATAACATGTGTATGTATATATATATATATATATATATATATATATATATATATATATATTAAAATTTAATATATACATATATAATACATAGTTGTGACACTTTCCCGCCAATAATAACTCCCCACACACTTACAATTTAGATACGCTCCTGTTTTTGATCGCGTATGCGTATGAAAACCGCACAATATCTCCACCAGGTTGTAGCATAAAGAGCGGTAGCAAGAACGTGGAGTACCTACTTACTTATGTTTAATGTTCTCTCGCGTGTTTGAAAACAGACACATAATAGTGGTAAGTCTCCAAACGCAATACGCACGCCATCATAAGAAGACCCCGTTCAGCCTTCAATTGTTGATTGACGGCTCCTGTTTTGAAATCTTTCAACGATATTACTCTTCTTGATGAACAAATGGAGGCAAAATAGAGCGAATTTGAAAATACGACGTAACAGTGCGTTGCCTGTATCACCGTGCTGATCGAAATCTATTTAAGCGGAATAGATTAGAAGAAGTAAACGTCAGCATCGTAATTTAACCTCTATTTGCTTTATTAATTGAATGAAAATCAACGCTATCCAGATATTTCTTTCTGCAAAGAATTGGTCTTGAAAGACAAATCCCGTCAAGATGAGTGTGAGAATGTTAAAAGATCCTGCCACCGTGAATTGCCGCATATTTGTGGGTCACTTGCAAACGGATGATATGACCAAACATGAACTGGAAGAACATTTTTCAAAGTATGGAAAAGTTATCGGTTCGGCGATAAATCGAGGTTTCGGTTTTGTTCAATTCGAGGAGGAACAGTCTGCACAGAAAGCTATACAAAATGAAAATGGTGCTATGTTCAAAGGCAGAAGAATAGGTAACTTCATTTGCAAGATTCTTTCATTTAAGTATTTGGAAGTAGTTACTATTTCTCTATTGTTTTTTCGAAAATGATATGGTATAGTGCCAAGCAACACGATCGCGCTTGGCCGATCTCACTACCAACACTGACCGATCTTACTATTTTCCGAACTATTTTTGCAGTCTTCTAAACAGTGCGATCATGCTGCGCGAAGTCAGAACAGTTACACTAAATGCTTGTCTGTTTTAAATAGATGTGAGACCAGCGAAGAAAGACAGTCAATCTGCAGGTGGTGGGCCAAAGCCTCAAGGAGGTCCTAATAATCAGTTTAATTCTAACAACAATTTCAATCCTGGGAATGACTCTTTCAATAGTGGAAACCAAAGTTTTGGAGGAAATTCTTCCTTCAATGCTAACCAAAGTTTTGGTTCTGATGCATCAATGAGCGATGCTCAAAAAGGAAACAACATGCCAAATAGAAATGATCAATTCAACGATGGGAATCAGAACAGTGATCAGTTTGGAAATCAAAATAGAAATAATGGGAATGATCAGTTCAACAATATGATGCAGAATAAAGGGAATAATCAATTTAGTCCAGGTAATCAGAACAGAGGTGGTAATCAGTTCGGATCTGGTGGAAATCAAAATAAGCCAGGAGGGAATCAAAATCGAAATGTGAATAATCAGAATAATCTTAATCAAAGTGGTGGAGGAGGTGGAGGAGTGAACAGTGGTGGAGGTGGAGGAGGTAGAACAAGAGGTAATAGAGCTGGAAAGAATCGTAATAAAAATAGAGACAGCTCGGGAGGAAATAACTTCAGAGATCGTAGTCCTATGAACAGAAACGTTCGTTTAGAAGACAAAGGTGGTAGAGATTGGGATCATAAACAGGGTGATAGACCAAGAAACAATAATTTTAATAGAGACTCGTTTAACGATAGTAACAATCGTTATGAAGATTTTAAAAATAATGGACCGAGAGATATGAATATGAGTTTCAAGTAAGTTAAAGCATTTGTTATCACTAATCTCTTTTGCACATGTTACTAACTATTCTGTTGGTTTATCTATTAGCAACACAAGTAGCACGAGTGAGTATTCAAACACAACAACTGAAAAGAATGACTGTGAGATTATTGTTGTCAACAAAGCATTAACGTACGTATAAAAATGCGTGTTCCTTAGAACAGGTTGTAAAGATAATTATTACTAATTTTTTATTATTTTGCTAATTGTCATTTACGATAACAGGGAGTATGCGGAGAGCATTGAGGCAAGGCTAAAAAAGATTGGGCTAACTGTGGATTTACTGTTTCCGAACGAAGATGTACTTCTCAGTAGGGTTTTAGGAAATATAGCAAGTCGTGGGTGTTTGTATGCTGTGGTAGTTACGCCCGTCAATCAAGAACATCATTCCCTGACGCTAAATATTCTGCACGGTTTACCGCAAGGTACTTACTCCGATACATTAACGACTGTGTCATTTTCTATACTAACAAAACTTAAAATTTTTCTGTAGAGCACAGAAACATGCTCGTCGAAGATGCCATTAATTTAATATCGCGCGACTTCGCCAATTACAAAGCCGGCGGACGGTCTGTGCCGTTGAACACACCATTTGCGAACGAACGACATCCTGATGCTATTCAAGTTCTTTTAAACATGTTAGCCGATAACCACCAATTAACAGTACTACAGTACGACCGTGTGATAAAGTATCTTGAAATTAAGCGAGAGGAACAAGTGCAAGTGGAACTGGGAGACGTGAAAGATCTGCCAACGACGACGACGATAGCAGTCAGCGACCCGAAGCAAGCTGAACTACAATCGAGAATACTTAATATTTTAAATAGTAATAAAACTAGTTCGACGGCACCTGTTCCTAGCCCAGTACCAGCTCCAACATCTGCGCCAACACCTGTCCCACCAACTACCTGGGGATCAGGTAAAATTTACAACATTCTAGTTTTGAAGTTCAAGGAAAAAATTCTATACTCAAAGATTTTTTACATGATCCGCATTATTATAACGTGTTTATGACCAGAAAACCATTCTGACAAAGTTAGTTATTAGTCTTTGTTCCAGCAAACTTTTACATCGTTACAACATGCACACTATAAGTGCAGTCTATTCGGTTTTTTTTTCACATTTGGCATAACAGTCACGTGTTATAACTGTGACGTTTATTTCTCTTTTCTCTAAAATCATCGATATCCGATTATTTGCGGCACGAGAAATATTTTCACAGACCTTCTGCAGCACGGTTTTGCACATTTAAAAAGGTCCTTTCGGAAACGTATCAACGATTCGGAGAAAGTTAATTTTTTACATTTCTTTTTGGATTTGTTTGTGCGCATTTCATGAACATGTCCAAAGAAACGGTAATTCCTTTCGATGTTGTTCGATGAAGTTTCTAGCAGAGAAGTTTCGAATAGAAATTATTGTACAGACACGTTTTGTCTAAGTACTTTAGACAAATAGATAGAGGTAAAAATTTCTGATTGTTGAACGTAAGTGATTCGATTATATGACGAACTTCGTACGCTTTGGAATATTTTTGAACCGCGTTCTCAGTGCGTGTAGTGTTTCTGTGCCTGTTTCCCACATGATGCAGTGATCAAAGCGAACGAACTTCAAATATATTTATTGCTGGTATTGCACAACCGCTAACTACATGAGTACATCATGTTATGCCAGCAGCATCAACTGCCACAACAGCGTCCACGACAACTACCACTACGGGAGTTTCACCGTCACCTCTGCTTAACGATCCGACAGTTCAAAAGGCACTTGACAGTCTGTTGCAAGGCAATTTGCTCAAAAACATCGGCGATCAGCAACCGGCCACGACAACAACACCTCTGTTTGCCGCTTTCTCGAATATCGGCCGATTTTAATCTATCTTTTTTTTCAATCATATATTTTTCATATCGCGTTTTACCTCCTTCAGCTGGAATTTCATTTCACTTTTATTTGATGAAATGAATATTCTACAAGCTATACTTGATAGTATACCGGAAACTAGTTAATATCGTCAACATGAACAGCAAGTTTTGATATTCATCTCTGGTGATGTGTTAGCATGCTTATACGTGCGTAAAATAATACACTTTTGAACGTAGGATTTATAAAGGTTCACAAGTTCTACACAGTATTCCATTGTTGTTTAATGAGGTTTGTTCTTTGCTACTTTCTTGTCTAATCCTCTCCAACCACTAACGAAAATGATCCATTCTTATATTTTTCCATATGTCAATATGAGAGCAGACTTGCTAGTTATTCGAATCATGTAAAATTGTCTTATAGTATATGTTTAATTGTAGGATGTAAAAACGTTTTGAATAATACATTTAATTGTACAAGTATTGAAATCTGTCATAAGAATATAATGAAAAATGTGTGATGAAAATTCTACGTTCCACGATTATTTAACAAAATAATACGTTTGTCAAATAACAATGGAATACTGTAGATATTGTTTGTATGATTCGCGATATCATATATGTGATATTTGCTTATACGTTCAATCCTTTCATTCCTAGGACAGAACTTTTAACTTAGTACTCATAACATTATAAACCGAAGAGACATTGTGTATTAGATGTAGAGTACGCGTTTGATCACTTTAATTATCTCTATTATTTTGAGAGATATTAAACAAATTGATTCTTAAAAATTGTATGATAACAGAAGCATCATAACATAATAGTAATAACTCTTGTAGGTGAAGGGTTTTCGAAAATTTCAAGATTAACATTAATTTTTTAAATGGAACTAAAGTTTGTGAGATATTTTATATGAAAGTTTAAAATATTTTATGAGTTAGTAATTTTTTACATTGTACTCTAATGGTTTATAATAATTATTATTAGAATAATAATTTTTATTAGAATAATTATTATTATTAGAATAATTATTATTATTAGAATAATAATTTTTATTAGAATAATAATTATTATGAGAATAATTTCAAGAGTCGACTTATATGGAAAGGTATGTAATTTCATTAAAAAAGATAAAATAAAATTGATTTTCAAATCTCTGAAAATTCTTCAGCTACAAATAATTGATACTATTGTGTAATGACAACTTTTTATTTGAAAAAATGGGTTGCAACCTAATACTTGAATGAAATGTGAACATATTTTAATAAAACAATGTTACATGCGGGTGAGTGAAGGGTGTTCTCAATTGCTATTTATCTGGCAGTTACTTACAAGCGAGTACTGCATATCTAATGATTTTCAAGTCGAAACTGTATGTCTATTTTTACCTCTTTGCTTCCTATTGCTATAACGTTAACCAAGGCTTGCATCATACCTTGAGTATTAAAGAACAAGTTTAAAGTATAATTGTATACTGTACTTTATCCAAGCTTGAGTAGTTTGTTTTAATGAACAGAATACTTCAATATCTAATATATTGATTTAGTGATTGAAAATTTGATTATAAAGAAAATTTTTCATTTACTACAATTATTATTTCCAATTTAGTGCGTAGAATCCATAAGATTATCATTTTTATGAACTCCCGTTGTCGCTTGTGTCTCTTTTATAGCTTTCATTAGTCCCAAAAGATTGTGTTGTCAGTAACTACAATGTGTCATGTAATGACGATTTCCATTGAGTTTAGCAAAAGAAAATATGTGGGCGAATTTATAAGCCTTGTAAACATTGTCTAATGTAAAAATATAAATATAAATTACGATTTATAAATATAAATTACGATGCTTATGAAATATTGTTTTCTATACCATCTGTGATTGTGCAGGTATTCTCTTCATAAGGAAAGTAAAGAGTAAAGATCATTGAATGTGTTACATGAATTCTGTATTACTACATAACTTCCAATCAATTTATTCATATAAATGTATTACATGAAAAATGTTTTGCACAGTCTTTACTTCAAGAATTAGACAAACATTGTGTATAACATCAATAAAATGTTTTTAGGAATACTCTATGTCTGTTATTAATAAGTTAATACAACATTGATGCTTCGCTCTCATGGATCTAGAAACAAGAAAATACATTTCTGTTTAATCAAACTTCAGTTTTGTACACCTAATACATTAATTCTTTACATACCTTTGCAGCGAAGTATGAAATTCGTATATTCATTGTCATGAAGCAGTACAAGCTTTGAACTCAAACGTAGCTGTATTATGTTATCAAGCGACAAAACAAATCAGTGCACAAAGTGAAGTATACTCTATATAATTAAATGTGATTTGCAGGATGTAGGTAAGCATAGTATTAAGTATCAGCAGGTAAGCAAAGCCACATCAGTATAAATAAACGAGAAAACGTGTTATGTCGACATGTGATTGAATCTACCTAAATAATAACTCTTCAGGTACTGTTCTGCGTGTACTATCTCTTCGCAAGGCTGAGACACTTCCTTGTACAGAATACCGAGAACGGATTTCACGGCGTCAATGTCGTACATGTTCTTTACCAATCTCTGTTTATATGGTTTTAGTTTCGCTACAAGCTCTTTGTTCTTCATGATGGAACCAACGTGGTTCTGAAGAATTTGATTATACATTGGCCAGTCTGACTCACAAGCAGGACAGTTGCACTCGAAGAAATAGTCCTGCATTATTTTCTCTCTTCTTTCAGATCTTGGCATATGTGCATATGCAGCACCATAGCCAGTGAATATTTGATCTCCAGGATATATTGGTTCCAGAGCACGAGTAATCATTGTCAATCCCTCAAAATGACGAAAAGTGTTCGGAGCACAGGAGTGATTGTATAAGCTATGCGTTACATATAACCCGGAGCCAGTTTTAATTCCTGGCTCCTGTTGTATCTGGAAAATAAGTTTTAGAAACTGTAACTCTATTGATGTATTATGTTTTCATTTTGTGTTCTATTAAATTTCTGATGAATATTCTGAACTGTATTTTATGTTTCAATGTATTTATGAAATAAATTACTGTGAAGCAATTAGAAGACATTATGACACAGGCGCGAAACATGAGGCTGCCACAGAATTGTAGCTCGGGCACATTATTAATGTCACTTAATTGATCCATTTCGTATTTCTTGCAGAAGAAATTAGTCTGTGTGGCTAGGAGGATAGAAGCAAGGGCTGAGATGCAGGCAAATGCGCTGATTCCAATGAGCGGTCTTGTTGTCATGTTGGTTGCAAGGCTCAAAGCAGACCGTGAACTGTAACTGTCGAATATACCTTCATCTGTAAACCCTGCAGTTCTATCATCTGCAAAAATGAAATATTTTATAAAATCTATACTTGCACAGTATGTTATAATTCAATATACAGTCGGGGGCAAAGTTAATTGGACACTCTTTAAAAATTAATAACTCTTTTAAAATTCAATCAAATGATTTGAGCTTTCTTTTAGATATTAGAAGATTTAGTTTACTAGATAAAGTGTAAAAAAAAATTTATTTACAATTGCTATTGCTTGGACTTTCGAAGAAAAAAGTGAAGGTCACGATTTTTAATTTTTTTATCTGTGTCCATAATCTAAAATATGCCTTTTGTAAATCTAAATAAGTTATATACATGCACAAAGTCATTTTAACTAATTTTTTAACTCATTACCTAGTAAACTAATCCTTCTAATATCTCAAAAAACTCTAATCGTTTGGTCCAATTTTAAAATAGTTATTAGTTTTTAAAGGGTGTGCACTTAACTTTGTCTCCAACTTAGTTTTCTATGATTTCTTGTGTGTTTTAAGCATGACTTATATATGTCTTTATATTTTTCATTTTAGCTGTAAAATACGAAAGCTCTTGTTTACCTGGATTACACTCTGCTACTTTCATGTCTTCACGCAACTCTGCAATCCTTTTGCCCTTTGCTGTTACTACAATCAAAAAACGAACAATTTTGGTAAGCATTCGTACCTTGTCTTTGTCAACATTGAACAAGTTTCCTAGAACCGAGAGAATTGGACATTCCAATTCGTGTGCCATATCCCAAGCTATAGATTTACATTTTTCTGAGCAATATACAGACATTGTGCAATTTGAACATGGAATTAAATTGTAGCTTCTTGATAGGCAATGATGACAATGTGTATAATATCTGCAAATACAAAATTATAATTATGATTGTACTTATAAATTAATATGACTGTGCCACATATCTCTGCCGTCTTTTATTGTTTGAAGAATGTTTATAGGAGATATCTTGTATAGTCGTATAAATTTACAATTTTACGAATGTTATATTGAAAAGAAATTGTTTACTTTTGTGTATAAATAATATGTGCATATGGATCTTCGAAAGAGACAATGTCGCCAGGTTTAAACTCTTTAGTAGCTTCTAAATGACGTCCGTATTTTTCATTATAAGCAATTCTAACACCGTCGCTAACAGCAGGAACTTCTTTACTAGCACCGTAAGCTAATTTTAAAGGGCCCTCATTTGCTAGATATCTTGATTCTTTTTTTTCATCACTTGGTAGAGCACTAGAACCATTAACTGAATTTTCCTCATTTCCATTAACATGTCCATTTTTCCATGCATCTTGATTTCCGGCTTTTCCATTTCTGAATTTTACAGTTATGGGTTCCTCCGTAATTTTGTCTGATATACACATGCTCATTAATTTCTCTGGATCAATAGATTCATCCTTTTTGATCTTCAATTTCTTTTTGATTTCGTCCATAGCCTTCACCCCTCTTTCTTTCAGCCTCTTTCTTTTTTCTTCCGGGTATCCAAGATCCAAAGCGGTATCAATGTCTATCAAACATTCTTTGAAGAGTTGTTTTCTGTATAAAGCCGCTGATCTGTTAGCATGAGCATAAGACATAAGTTCGTTATTGTTTGCATATGCTAAACTCATTGTATAATATTTTATAGCTTCGGTATCATCGCCCACCACAAAATGTTGGTTTCCTATTTTTTAAAAGTTCATAGAATTTATTATACTATCGAAATTGAATTTCTGTATTCATGAATAAATATTTGATACCTTCTTCTCTGTAACTGATCGAATCTTCTTCGTTTTTCGTTTCAGGAACTAAAGTGGGTAGTGAAGATCTCAACATGTTTTGCAAAATATGACCAACGAGTGCTTCACACTCGTTTTGTAAACCATATCCACCATGAGATGTGTGACTTTGTTTCAAAGTTAATACTAGTTTCCTTGCTGTATCCATATCCATGTTTGCTGTTTCTATAGAAAAGATACTTCACAAAAAATTTATTGATTTATGCCTTTCAACTAAAGAATTGAATATATATATAAATAAAAAATAGAATTTACCACAATTGTCTTATTATAGGTTCTTGTTGGTTGTTGTATAATTATTTTTTTTATTAGATGAAGACAAAGTAATTGTTCACAAACTTCTCCTACAGAAGATAAGCAGACACTGAGTGGACTGTAGTGAACTATGTACTGGCAGAAGCAAAACTGAGAGGTGAAACTAAATTTACCTCAAGTCAGATGATAGAGGGAAGGCAGAAACTGTATGACTGTGTAACCATGTTCTAAATCATTCGTTAAAGTAATAAATTAGTGATATAATGCATACAGAATATTACATTTTCATTTTTGTTCATCTGTTTTGTTATAAACAACTCAATTCTAGCCATTTCCAAATTTTTGGCCACATATTGAATATTGTAGTCGGTTAAACATAAAGTTAAATTGTTATTCAACATCAAGTTAAAATTTTACAGTTTATTATATTATAACTACTTTTTAAAATCCATATCTTTCTTCTTGTTGTATACTTTTTGCAATGATTATATACAGTGTTTGATTTTAGAAGTGTATTAAGTATGAGATAGCAATATTAAGATAGGCCATAATATAGAAAATTTAAAAATATTCAACAAATATAGAACTAGAAGGTAGTTTTTCAGTCATGTTGCATGAGCACTTTGTAATGAGAACAATTTGGCAGACATCCAAATTTCATGCTACGGTTACCACCGTCTTGAATTCAACCTTTAATGAAACGAATATATACACAATTGTGGTAGTTAACCATTACATAAAGAATAATTAACTGATTCCTAAAACACAACGCAAATTTCTCTTTTTTTGAGTATCTTATATAATTATTTACGTTTTCTATAATTATAGTAACATAGTATTGTAGGGAGATGGAATAAGTATAAGAAAAACTATATAAAAAAGAGCGTAATAAATTTATTAAGAGTTTATTGCATAATAACAATTAATATGTGGAAACATTAATGATCATACATATGAGATAAATATAATGTGAAATTGTTTACCTGTACATAGTGTGAATAATAAAATGCAGTTTCTACTATGGGAATTCGACAATTTATAAATGATTAGATGCATAAAAAAATTATAGTTCACATCATGAAAGAATTATGTTCATGCTTGACTAGATCAATCTTCATCTGCTTCTAAATTTATGTGACTACCAAACTTTGCATATAACTGAGTTTTTAAGTCACTTATAGTGCTCTCCATGTCACTACACTTGCTTTCCAAATTCGAAATTTCTTTTTTCTTCTTCTCCTTGATATCTTCTAAGTAGCCCTACAGATATACATTATTTTAAGTTACAAAGAACCATTATATCATTAAATACGCTTGTACTGTGCTCAGAAATTTTTTCAATAATTTAAAATAATTAAAATATTAAGTTTGATTATAATTCAAAAAATAAATAATGTATAAATTTTATTTTAAAATTCAAAAACTAAATGGATTTGAGATCAACAAACCTGTATTTTCTCCATATCTTCATAAATGAAAATTTCACCGATATAATAAGGTACCTTCGCGCCGTCATCTAATAGGACTATTTCGTCACTGGCATCTTCCATATTTTTCAAATCATTCTGCAGAAAGCGTTATAATTTAGTATATGCAACTCTGTGCATAACCAAATAAGGTTATAAGTAATATGAAGCGTTTGTTACTAACAAATTAATCGGTACCTGTTTCATTTTCAATTCTGTTTTAAAGCAATGCAAATTGACGTTCAGTCTTGCGAATTTATTAAGTTTCTGTTGATCATCGAATGTAATATAAACGTCAGCATCCTGTAATGCAATAGAGGTTAGGAAAGCAATTTAACCCTGAAAAGTATGAATGAAAATTAAAATGTTATAGAGCCTCACCGTCTGAAATCCTCCTTGGATGTTTTTTCTCCCCGACATATTCGCTATTTCTTTATAAATTACTATTCGACACTGATTCAGATAATAATTTTGAAAAAAATTAACGTCAGTCTGTAAGGGTACATAACCTTACATTCGTACGTCACAGAGTATTTACTAGAGGCGAAGCTTCTATCAGATATTCTCAATCCTCTCTGCTTCTATCAAAACTTTTGACATGCATGCTTTGAAAATTTACAAAAAATGTCAGACAAGAGTTTTGCCTCTGATGAAGTACTTATTCTATGCTTTTGTGTATATATATAAAGCTTATATTGCTGTAAGTAAAATAAATCCTACAAATCGACCGTTGAAAACAGAGCGTTATATGCATTCCTTCAAAATAATTAATAAAAATATAACAAGTTCCATTTTGTAATTGTTATAGAATAAAGTAGCGTATCGTTAACTTAAAACAATCGTGAGAAGCATTCAAATAAATAGTTAATTATATTTAATTTTCATGTAAATTTTTATTGAGATATCAATTTGAAGGGTTTTATTAATAAAATAATTATTTTTATCATGTATACTTGGTTATATATTATATGTTGATAATATTAAATAGCAGAAAAAAAATACAGGTCCCACCGAGATTTGAACTCGGATCGCTGGATTCAGAGTCCAGAGTGCTAACCATTACACCATGGGACCTTGTACACTTTCACCCAATAAAATACATTTGAATATAGTAAGAAATGTGTAAAAAAAAATTATTACATTGAAACTATAATTTACTTTTTCAGTTAAGCACATTTTAAATTGAATACAAAATATACTTCTTATCGTTTGATATATGTTCGATAATGAACAAATTATGCTATTGTAGTGCAAAGTTTATTAACATAGAAATTATATTTTACATACATTTTTACATATGTAAGACGCTCTTTTTATATAAAATAAAATTAGAGAATACGATTAAGTATATCAGATATAAACTCATTATGAAAAGAATTTTAACTTGTTAACAATTTAAAAATAGAATTGTACAATGATAATTACTGATTACATGTATTACATGGTCATTAATTGATAAATCTTTACATCAGTTATTTGACTCTCTATTGTCAGTAATTTCATCTATTGTTAAACTCTCCTTGTCCTCTGAATCTTTTTCTTCGTCTTTTGACTCTGTATTGTCAGTAATTTCATCTTTTGTTAAACTCTCCTTGTCCTTTGAATCTTTTTCTTCGTTTTTTGACTCTGTATTGTCAGTAATTTCATCTTTTGTTAAAGTCTCCTTATCCTCTGAATCTTTTTCTTCGTCTTTTGACTCTGTATTGTCAGTAATTTCATCTTTTGTTAAACTCTCCTTGTCCTCTGAATCTTCTTCTTTGTCTTTTGACTCTGTGATCTCATCAGTTTTTATTTTCTGAAAATAACAAGTATATGATCGTATATTAAAAACTTTAGTAGAATAAAAAGCATCGAGTACAAATCATTATTTGTTATTACTTTTGTACTGTTTTCAGGTTCTTTGACATTGCATATTTCAAGCAAGTTGTATTTCTTGAATTTGTAGTAGTTTGGCACCACAGATATAAGACAGACACCACGTACCACCTCCACTATCACAGCAAGTTCTGGGTTCCTCAGATCTGCTTTATTTCCAGGGTTCTTTTTGCTTATTATTTCAGCCAAATCTTTAATAACTTCCTCTCTATGTATATTATGATTACTGTGGCGACTGCAATAAAGTTGTATAAGTATACCTATAACTAAAAAACAGCTGCATTTTTATAGTTTTTCAGTAAAAAAAAACATACTTAAACACAATACTAAAAGTTTTTGGTTCTTGTGCAAAGTATTTTTCAAGAACAGAATCTGCTCTTTGCTTGATGTCATTCATGTATGCTTTGCATACTACTTCGATAGGAAGTAATCTTAATATGTATCTTGTACGTTGTTCTTTATTTTTGTCTAATTCTGTAACAATTTTGGTAACTAGCTCTAGGGGATTTGACAAAGAACTTCTTATAAAAATTACATTTTTTACACCGGTATCGACTACCTAATAAAATGTATACAAATATATATTATTTTGCTAAAAACTTAAATATATTAAATGACATTCTTCAAATTTACCTGAAATTTTGTTGGTACTGCCTTCAATTCATTGATTTCTTTATTCAAAGAGGTTGAAATATCATCATCATCATCATCTTGTTCGGTATCACTGACAGAATCATTTTTTGCTACAGTAGCTTTGGTGTTATCATTATTAGAGTCCTTGAATTAAAAAGAATCTTTTTCATGTGTCACTGTTAATTCTTTGATTTCTACTGTACCTTTGTGGTTTCTGATCCATACATTTGATCAGCAAACTCATTAAGTATATTATAAGCATCTCGTACGCAATCTTTCTCACGAAAATTGCATGTACAAAAAAAACCCGTTAAACCTGGTTCTAGGCTGAACTGTTTACGTCTCTTCTGGTTGTTACTATTGTTTTGGTAATAATTTTTCTTCCTTCTTTGTACATCCATTCTTCAATGTAATTAAAAAACAATCTAGTCTACGAAAGAAAAAATGGATATTACAGGATTTTATACGAGAATGTAACTGCTCTTGTTATGAAAAATTAATGCCATGCGAACCGCATGACTCGGTCGTGGTTAGTCAATATCTTAAGATTGTGTTGATAGTCTGAATACACATTGAAATTAACAACTGTAATTGTTAGTAACGAACTCTGTAAAATTACGTACATATATTTAGTTGCGATAGAACTTGAAATCACTGACACTTGATTATACTATTTACCAATTTGGTATTCCCACGTGAAACTAACCTGCTGTAATTATTGAGTTTACGGTAGTAAATAGGTACGAAACGAAATAACTAGACGATATTTCACCAGTATGTTGTTTGCGAGGGAATTTCAAATTGTGTTACATACGATATAAATAACATAAAATAAATAAGTTTATTGTCAATCTTTTAGAAAAATATAATATGTTACAATTTAAAGAAGATCTGCCATGATGATGTTTCGACGTACAGCGTTACTAAAACCTTCTTTATACTTGTACCAAATGCCATGTTTTGTTAAAAAATCGCGTGAGTTGTTCGATTCTTTGTCTTTATTCTTTTGCTTGTCTTGGTTCACTGTAATGACTCTTCCAAAAAAATCTTTGTATACCTATAACAAAAAATAATTTCATTAATATGGTATCTGCAAAAAAATTACACAAGTATAAAAATAATACAGATTAAACTTACAATTTCCTTCATTTCTGCTTCAATCCTTTTAGGATTTACTGCAGAAGTGGGTGGCTTAGCAATTTCGGTTTCTTTCTTCTTTAGCTTAAACAATGCATTTGAAGCACGCCGTAACCGCTCAGCTTCCAACTCCTGAACAATTAGTTGCTTCACCGCATAAGCAAGGGTTCGACGTTGTTTGCATTCAGGGAGAATACCAACTTCAAATATGTTTCTGGAAGAAAGAATTAAATTGATATTCTTCGACGCCGGTTAAAAATGAACGATGTTTAATAGATCTTCTCTACACGGCGTCTCGGTTGGCACGTCTCCAGCGGAGTTGCTCCAAAAACAAAAACCTTGCTTGTTCAAACAAGTGTTTAAGCAACTGACGATTGACGACGAGGCATGTCCCCTCTCAAGTCTCCACGCTCACAAAGCGAGATTTTAGTGATAATCGGCCAACTTACGGATCTAGCGTATAGTCATAGGTTCCATCGATCGTTTTCTCTTGTGTGAATGTCAAACCAAATTCGAGCAGAACATTCACCAAACGAGCAATGTCTTCTCGTTCTTTTGTCGAATGTAGATGTCCAGAAACTGTTCGCAATCGTGGGCATAATAAGTCCGGTAGAAAAGGAGCAATATCAACTGCCAACGTTATGATATCACGTCCACTGCTTTTATAAACGGTTGTTAGAATTCCTACACTTTTCGCTTGCTTCTGGTGCATCTGTAATTTATAGATTAGCGTTTCAAATTGTCGCATAGATGTTACATCGGCAGTTCTGATTTCTTACTTCGAATGACACAGACGGATAAGATAATTTAACTGTTCTCGATTTGGCAAAATATAAATGCCACGTGATAAACGCATAATTCGTATATGGCATAACGGACCAGACTTGTGAGCTTGCAACTAGAGATAATATTTCGTCGAAGAACTGAAACCATTGCAAGCATAGAGATACATAGTTCAATTTGTCGGAACAGATTTCTGGATAATTATGAAATATACCCTGCGCTAATTTATCCGTCTCCCCTGAAACAAGACATAAATTGTTATTAGTGAAACGTATACAGGACGAGTCTCATAACAACATCGGCTGTGTATTAATTACAAGCAAGATCTTACCGTTTTGCACAGTTTTTAACACAAGACGAACTCTCTCTGATATAGGAAGTACTCCATCCCTGTTCATAGGTATTGCTAGTATTTGCTTCCATGAGTCGAATAATCCTTTCCTGCTGTCTTTCAACGCAAATGACAAATTATACCCCAACTTGGCGCCGCCCATGTACTGCAGTGCTCCCAAACATGATCGAACATCGCAACCGGATATCTCCGCTAATTTCAAAAGCACGTCTGAATTGACTTTCAGGTTTTCCTTTCGCGATACTTCAATCAATCTGTCTGCTAGCCTTGCAGGACTTACTTCCGGTACTGGTATAATAAGCGCAGCTGCTCTGAGTGGTCTGTTTTACATAATTTTTAAATGTATATCTGGTTCTCGATGTTTGTCCTTTCTTATGTTAACACTCTCAGAGCTATTGGCGAGTCTTTTTAGACCCAGAAATCAAAGTTTTGCTACTTACGTTTTTCTATGATTCTGGACAATATCGTAATGTTTAGTATTCCTTAATACATTAGCTACCGGCGATTGGTCCATAATTTTTGGAGTCTAAGAAGACCCACCGATGGCCGTGCGAGTGTTAATCAATTAAATTATTTATGATTAGTCAATTAAACAAAGTCACCTCAATGAAGGAGTATATTGTTCGTTACAAATGCATATTACAGGCCGGTTGCAAATAATTGACTGTTTATTCATCTTTTCCTTTCTACCTTTCTGGACTAGTTTACCGTGCACAAATTTGAGTAAGAGCTCAATCGATGCTGCCGGTGCCCCATCGATTTCATCTAGAACTACACAATTCGGTCGTGGCTCGCTTCCCATCACAGCTCTCATTTGCGTCGATGAAAGAAGGACCTGTCTGAGTGTAAAAATGCAAATTAATAATGCTATCGATTCTCTTTTATTCTTTCGCGAATTTACCTAAAAGCGTCTGGACTTCTTTCATCGCTAGCATTAACTTCCACCACGTTGTAGCCAGCATGTTTGGCTGCCAGATGAGCTAATGTGGTCTTTCCCAATCCAGGTGGTCCAGTTAATAAAACTATCTTTTGAATTGGGAACCCTTTGCTGTCTACCTCTTCAAAATCTTTTTCATGTTTGATCTTTTCACTGTGGAATTTCCTATTCTTGAACATCGAATGTTGTTTCTTCCTTTTACTTTCAACATAATTTCGGTTAAACACTACTTTATCCCAGAGTTTTATCCAATGTAACAAATGTCTATTCACACTCTCATCCGAAAGCAATTCTACATAAGATCTTGGTCTGTACTTATCAACCCACAGCTCAGAGTCCTGCATATGGTCCATGGTGGAAGTATTTCCAACATTTTCACAACTAGTACGTTTGGCATTCTCTACCATCTGTAAAGTTATAATAAAATTTTTATATATTTCTACACTTCTGTTTATTCACTTACAATTTCATCAGCTTCCGCCTTCAACTGGCTATAAGGTACAGGCAACAGATTAGAAAATTTATGTTGACTGTTATTCACATTGGGTACTGCATCATTTTTTACTCTGATGTATATACGCTGTGCATCGCGTGGTCTAGTTAGAGCCACAAAATTCCATCGTGGAACTCTTAACGATATTGTGTCCCTTTTCCTAGATGAAAATTGATGAATAAAATAGTAATTAAAATAATGAATAAAATAGTTTCTATATTTTACATACTCTTCAACATATTTTTTTTTAACAGTCACTCCTCTATTGTGTTCGTGGAATTTTTCTCTGGCTTCTAACACTGCTTTGATTATATCTTGAGGCTGGTCCCATCGTGGTTTCTTTTCTTTATGTCCGTAAACATCGACTGTGGCGATTAATAATACATTTATATAAATCAAGCCGATGCATATAATAATATAAAATCATACAGATTACCTACCACAACCATCCAGATCTATAATATCAGAAATATCACCAAACAGGTCATCGTAGTTCCGTTTTTTTATACTTTCTGACTCCAAATTATTGGAGCAGTCAAAGTCTTTACTAGTACCCGGGGTACAGGGATCATTATGGCTATTAGATATAGGAGTATTTAATTCTTTATGGACATTATGCGTGGGAGTGTTTAACTCCTTAAATTCTCTAGGCGTGGGACTGTTTAACTCTTTCAATACACTACGTGATGCACTACTGGATTCATCTCTTTCCTTGGGTAGCTTAAGTAAATTTTCGGTTCTTTGTGATATTTCGGCTTTTTTCTTTTCAATTTCTGCGGTACAATAATGAAAATTAATTATTATTAAACTGACAGATTCAAATCGTTTTGTTTACATACTGTGATAGTTTTTCGGTGTACATTAATTAAAACATTATCACGAAAATGGAAATATATAAAAGCAAATATATTATTTCGAATAAAATATTTACAATTCTTTACCAACGCAGAAAATTAAGTAAATAATTTGCAATTAAATTTCAAGATCAAGGTTATACTTTGCCTACCTTCTATTTCTCTCAAAAGTTCGTACTCGTCTTCGTGAGCCAAATCAAATTCTTCGTCCGGATCAGGAAATTCTGAATCCATAATTGTAATTGATTATCAAATATATACAAATTCGAATGCATGAAATAGTTAAATAATATTATTCTATCGAATTAATCCCTGCTGTACATTTCTATATATCATCCATTCTGTCATACTTTCCCGCGTATTTTATGGCGGCAATTTTGAACGAGTAAGTATTTACGTGCATACGTATTTAACTCAGTAAACAAGAATACTTACTAAAAAATAAAGATGGTCGTGAAATTTAAAGTTTTTTAATATTCTGTTTTTCTGTATCTACGACAGTATAGACATATATACGTATGTAAATCATTGTAAGTTCGCTTCTCGCGAGTATGCCTCGCATTCCGAGTGACGCGCAGTTACTTCACCTATCGTGCTTCGAATGATAAATACCATTTGCGGAGTGCAGGTCGCATGCGAAGTAAAATCGCTTATACGTCGCTTAAACATTTCACAAATAAAGTAAAACACACGATTTGCGTCGCCCCTATAAAAATCCTTCGAAGTTTAATCGATAGTAAAATTAAGAACGAAGGATCACGATCGAAGATTCGGAGGGTTTTATTTACTGATAAAAAGAGGGTATTTTAAATAATGGTTTCGGAGAAAAGGGAAACTCAACGCTCCACCAAACGTTCCTTGGTCGAAACCAGCGCCCCTAGTTGTTCACTATACCTATATCAGATACCTATTGTCACTGCGTTGCGTGTTGCGATCCGCGCCAGTCGATGTAGTGCTGCACGAATGACGTCGCAGGGTGGGTTCCTCGTTTCGTTTAAAAATAACGTCTCCATTCGGTAAACACTCGTGTGACGGTATTACTCTACCAGGACCTGGACCGCTGTAATTTTGACAACGAAGTGCTATAATTTAGACTTCATGGAATTAGACAAGGATCATCTTCTCCGTGTATCACCGCTGCATAGCCTTCAAGGGTGAACCGCCAAACAGCACTATCAGGTGTCAACTGAAATATGATTTTTTATTGACTTAACCTTTAACTTTTAGAGGGCCGGCATTTTTCCACTGAAAACTTGAATTTTCTTTACGAAAAATTTATATACATGTACATACAAACAATTATATGTTACAGAAAATTCTTAAGCGTGTTCCTGGCCATCATAGGGGCCAGTCCGCCCTTCTGAAGGTTAAGTGGAATTTTCATTTCAGTTTTTATTAAATCGATCAATGGAAGTCAACATTGTTGAACGCACATTTAGGAATTGTTAATTTTGAATAGGGTAGTTGCATCTCGAACAAAATAATTTGTAATACAGAGTATAATTAAGATCGATGACATATATTACAGTGTTGTGTAAAATAACTTAGTGTGTCGGTTACATCAGAGAGTTAAGCAGATATTCCGTGAAGTATACGTTAACTTTATCCTAATTACAAAGTATAAGATTACAGGTTTGTTTGGCGATAATGTACTGTATATTTAAGCTACGTTCGAACGGTTAAATAAGAATATTTTTTGACGAAAACGAACTCGCTCGTTGAGGACACGCACCGTCATCGGTCGATCAAAACACAGTCGGCCACTGTGAATCCGGTTCCCTGATAATTTCGATCAATAACTCTGTTTGTTTGGGTGTGGGTTAGTCGAGCGATAACATGATACATAAGCGTTATCAACCCGATAAATAAATTTTCAGTCTTATTTTCGTATACTCTCTAATAAGTGTATCTGCAGTGTATCGGACGGTACGTACGCGCACGGTCATCTACCTACAAATATTATTATACGCTCGAATATATTCCGCTCGAAAAATTTTTCATTGTCGAATTACAAAGTCAGAGATATGAAAATTTTGGTGATTATATTTTTCCCGCGTAACCTACCGCCGCTTATTTTTTAATAATTTATTATATCTATTTTGATATATTTCAATAATATGTATCATATATATTCTAATAATATATTATTATATATAATAATTTTTGAAGAATTAAGTTTCAATGTGTTACCATTTTTGTGGAAAATTTATTGAATAAATCAGCTGGTAAAATCGTCAAATTTTAAATTATATAATGAGGCAAGATCCTTCTAACAGATTATTTTTTTCCCAGACGGTATGAAGTATGTCGAGCTTCCTATCTCCCAAGGTAATCGGTTGCATCGGAAAGTGCACTTCCGGTCTGAGCCTCGAAGAGTTAGACCACATCACAGATAATATACACAGAACCCTATCTCATCCAAGAGGTATAGAGGTTTTCGCAAGATACCTGGAAAAACGCGAACATACGGATAGCATCAACTGCCTGAAGTTGTACGAGACCTGTTGCAAATTTATCGAGGCAGCGGAAAATTGTCCGTAAGTGAAACTCATTTGCTACACGGTTGAAAAATATTACAATACACATACCATGTTTTATTCCACTAAAATGAAGCGCATCTTCGAGACGAGAATTTTCATGTGTGGCCGGTCTTATGGCTGGGTCGGTAAAACAGTTCACCGGGCGAATGGAAGATCCGTTTTTTTTTTTGACAATTTATTTTAATTCGTCTGATCGGAATCTGAAATTTGTCATGCATTTATATTAATGCGGATTTTTATTTTCAGAGAATCGAGAAAGGAGCAATTGCTGGATGTATTAATAGGCCAGGTCACGGAAGTGAGAGAAATGGCGGATGATTTGGACGGTGTTCCCCAAATAGACTTTCGTCTTATGCGGAGTTACAACGAGGCTTTAAATAGCAAGTCGAAGATCGATTTACTCGCCGTTTTAGAGGTTACCAGAAATCGATGTCGAGATTATTTGAGGAATATCCATGGGAGCTTCAAGGATTACGCGTCACAACCATGTCCATTAAGAAAGTGATCAACGAATGTTGATGTACTCTCATGATTGCATTTTTGTTAAGACAGATCGTAGGTTGACTTGTTGTACGCGTGAGCGCTGTCCGGTGATGTTGATCGTCACAGATTGACTTGTCTTCTGTATTCGAACTACATTTGTAATTTAATAAATATGATAATTGATATCTCTGTTGTTATATCGGTTGCATAGAAAAATACCTCTCTCGCAACAATTGATGTTAAAATAAATTTTTGAATACCGATCACAACTTGGATAAGGAGCTGTACTTATTAATAAAAATAGAAACAAAGATACCGTCCTGTCAATGATGTGTTATCAGAATTTTCCGCTTGTCTCTTCAACTACTCCGAAGTCGTTCACGCTGGTCCTCAATTTTGTCACCTGAACAGTTTTCAAGTTGATGATTAGCGTTTCAGCTATTTTCGTCGCACATCATTTAACTAACTGCTTAAAAATTGAACCATCGTTCGAAAATTATGGAACACACACGTCTGCAACAGATTTTGATTTCCAAAAGAGACTATATCACAAAGATTCACGGTATTCGCGATACGGTGAACTCCCTGGAGGAAAGTTTCATGGTGTCCCGTAGCCTCGAGGCTGAACAATGGCTAAAACACACCACGTTGAAGACGAAGAGCAGATTAGTTGCGGACGACTTGAAGAAAGCGAACAAGCGCAACAAGAATATGTTGAGTACGTAACATATTCGGGAAAAAAATGAACTTGGCTGCTGTGAAAAATGTAATCTTGCAGACTTGTTCAGGCAGAGCGTGACGGACGTCCGGCTTGGGAACGAGATTACGCTGCCGGAGTCCTTGAAGAAAGAAGTCCAAAGAAATTGGCATCAGAAGTATTCAAGTTTAAACATCTAACGAAAGAAACGGACTAGACTATATCAGACTAGGAATATTATTTAAATAATCAAATTTTTGGTCAGATACGACTCGATGCTGATGCAAAACGACCTATTGAAGAAAGAGCTTGCAACCGCTAATCGTTTCCTGAAAGAAAAATGTGCGGAGGTACATTTTCTTTAAGAGTAAAACATTTGTAAAATTTTAAAACAACAATACATAAAATTTTAAGCGAATCTTAACGCGGCATATTAATTTAATAAACAGGTTCAAACATAATATTTAATTTTAAACTTACTCGACCCAAATTGTGGCATGATCGCGTATTAATGTTCACTGATGAAATATAGGTCGACAACCTGCAGCAAAAGATGTTAGCTCTCGGAGATAGGCTAGCGGAGAGTAACGGAGCTGTCGAAAATGTTTGCAGAAAATATTTGAGGCTGAAGAAACGAAAGGACGAGCAAGAAACCCTGCTGCGAGGTTCCATCGAGACGCTACAGGTTGAAGCAAAATCAATTAGCGGTTCAAGGCTGCGGAACAATTGCATTGGCCCTGCAATATCTAATAAAGACGTATATGGGGCATACGTGCGAATCTTATTTCATGACCACGGAGAATATCGAGACTCCCGGCGTCAACGATTTAACTACCAGAAGCGTGTATCAATCAATTTTTTATTCATTTCAGAAACTTGTTGGTTTACGAATGAAAGTGTTGTCACTATTAAGAGAAATTGGTTAAGAAGCCCCTGGTAGTTAATCTTCAATTTTTATAGGTCTATTAAGTTACCACTGATAGGCGTGTAGCGTTAAGAAACTTTCGATTAATCAACTATTTCTTTGTTATTGATTTTTTTTTATGAATAGAGTTTGAAAATTTGTTGTTTGGGTATTTGTTTTTCTATTTCTTGCAATTGACGTGGGAAATGTTCATTTTGCATGAAGATCCGCTACAGATTATTGAACCGGCTTAAAATGTTCACTTGTTAGGACATGTTGAAGAAAGTAAGCGTCACGGCTACGGAGAGAATGACTATGTCGCTGAATCCGAGCAAGGAGACGTTGCTGGCCCAAGAGACTCGACGCAGCGATCGTCTGGCTCACGAGAACTCTCTCCTGAGGGTTCTTTTGCAGGAAGCAAGACGCGACTGCAGGGTGGGCGCAGTTTCCATCGAAAGAACTCGCAGTTAACGCGTGAGGAAACTTGTAAGCTTCTGTCACGTTGTAGAAGAAAAAATTAAAGAATTGCGTTCGAAGGGAAGAAGAAGAAGAAGAAGAATCTGTAAAGCCATACAGTTGCTTCTTTTTAGCACGTTAAGGGAAGAGTAGGCGTTCAGGTCGTGCGTTCCCGAACGCGTGGCCAATGTTTAAGAACATCAAAATTATGCAACTAAAGGTAATAACCGGATAAAAGAGTCACGGTAAATTGGATCAGCGCCAATCGATGCCCAGTGCTTCACTATAAAGAGAGCAACGCTGCTGAAAGTCGTCTTACTTGGTGCTGAACAGCATCGAGACCGTTCCGGAGCCCGGCCACTCTCGATCGTCATGTAAGTTACGTCTATCGCTTTTTACCATCAACTACATCGGGGAATTGCGTAGTATGGTCTTCCTGATGAAACAGTAGTTTTCAGATTTTTAATACATGTTCTTTTAGTCAAATAAAATTTTCAAATATTCATGCAATTCGAAAGATTTATTATTATTATTATAAATTCTAAATTATTTAACTGAAAGTGTTTCATTCCCGCCACTTCGCAGGTCCAACAGCCACTGTAACACATAGAGTCCTCGAGTGTAAAATTTCCGAAGAAATCATGTCGAAAATATACCAAGTACTCCTGACAATCATCTCGCTTCTTCTGGCTCCATCGATCGCTCTGTCGTTGCTGTGTCTATATCTCTATCGCCGTGTGGTCGATGTCGTCTTGAGGGTTCAGTTGAAGGAGAAGTACGCGGGCCTGTTCGATGGGCCGGACAGCATCTGGGCCATAGAGGAGCCCTCGGCCCTAGCCGTGAACAACATCCTCCTGATCTTCGAGAAGGACGCTCGGCATTCGAATACAAACTTTCTGGACAGCATCAGGGAGCTGGTCAGGACTCGTATCCTCTCGTCGCTTCACGAGAAGCTTCTCCACAAGAGGAAGAAGAGGTTCGGGTACTATTATTGGGAGAGGAGCGAGGAGATTGACCTGAAGGAGCGAGTCAGATGGTTGGAGTACGAAAGGAGCAGCTGCGACGGGTCCTGCGACAGTGTCTACAACGGGCACTTGAAGAGGATCCTGTGGAACGTCTGTAACCAACCTCTTCCCGATGACCACACCGCTTCGTGGGAGATTCTGGTCGGGAAATGTTGTCCCAGGTCGAGTCATCATTACCTGCGGCGATTGGAGGAACGTTTGACCAGCAGGATCAAGATCCCTGTCCTCTTCAGGGTCCATCATTCCTTGGGGGACGGTATGGCTCTTCTGAAGTTCTTCAAGGAGGTGATCGTAGACAAGGAACCAGTCCACGAGACCTACGTGCACGTGGAGCACGCGAGCTTCAAAGTGAAGAGCGTGGAATCGAGGAAGGCCAATCCTGTGAAACCTTCTTTAATTGGGGACAGAAGCTTACGAGGCTCTCTGCAGAGGGACGTTATGTCCGCTTCGATGCCGTTCATTCATTTCACGGTGTTCTCTCAAGTTCTGAAAGTGCTGATGACGCGGTTCTCGGAGGGATTGAAGTTTCTACGAAATCTCACCTGGGAGGATGCGAAGAGCAAGTTAAAAGTACTCGCAGATAACGAGACAGAGAGGTTCAGAGTCCTTCTTCTGAATCTCTGGAAGAACGTGAAGGGACTGATCAGATTGACGAAGATCGTCGTCGGGAGCCCTGCTTGCCTGGTCGCTCAGACTTTCCGCAGTATGGATAAGAGGTCACTTGACAGTTTTCTCTGGTTTTGGTTCGAGGGATAGTTGCAGGAGCAATGTTGTCTGGTCTTCTTTCAGCGCGCTCCACGGAGCAGAGCTGACGGGTGAGAAGTTCGTCTCCTATTGGCTGGAAGACGATTTCAAGAACACCTGCGATCAAAGACTCTTCACCAAGATACAGAACATAAAAAGCATCACTGGTGCCAGATTCGGGGATGTTCTACTGGCTGCTCTGTCTGTTAGCTTACACAAACACTTTGTTCGTGTATGCAAACCTACACTAAATTCATTATCTTCCTAACACATTCGCACCGGGTCATCTCTGACGTAGTGGCCGAGCGAATTCGCAACACTTTGCGAAGTTGCGGTACTTTCAAGAAACTGTTACAGCTTTTTAACCGAATAATGTGTTTAGCGCCTAAACAATTGGTTATAAGTAGGCCGGATATCTTTATGCAAAATTAAAAATGTTCTATGCATCAATTGTAGGAAACAAGAGTTACATAGAAATATATTCTGTGTTTCACTCACGCAATTTTCCTATAAATGCATAAAATTCGTAGTCTAGTTATAACTTATATGAGTTTTATTTATTAATTTTAGAACAGAACTTTGAAGATAATAAAATCGTGAAAAATGCATCATCTTGTGCGGATGTGTTGAGCAAAAAACCTTTGCTAAAATTCAAAGAATAGTACCTTCAATTTGTCCCATTAAAGAATTTTTTAGACGAACGAGCCTATCCCGGACGCGATGAGCGTCGTTCTACCAGCGAAGATAGAAGAATGGAGCGAAGATGTTCCGCTGAAGAACAATATTTCAGTCGGGATATTGCGTCTCGGCATTTCGAAAATAGGAGGCAAAGCGTCTGCGAATCCGGTCGAGAATTCCCAAATTTTGGAACGGCTCGAGGATGTTAGGAGTGCGCACGATGCGCTAAAAAAGAGCCCAGATTACATGGTGAACTTCTTGGTGATGAAGTTCCTGTCGGCAGTGCTCCCGGAGAGGTTTATGCGATCGATCATCAAGAGTCACAGCACCGTGGTGTTCAGCAACCTGGTCGGTCCCCGAGAAGTGAAGGTGTTAGGGCATTCGGTGAAAAATATCGCTTTCTGGATACCGAACAGGTGACATTTCCATTATTAATGCATTTCTTCAGTAGAGGTCTGTTGTTCTAATTAAATTAAACTAATTTCAGGGTCGACACAGGAATCGGATGCTCGCTGTTAACTTATCGAGGCTACCTGCACCTGTCGCTGATTGCCGACAAAGCTCTGGTGCAGAACGAGAAACTTCTCGCACAGATTCTAGAAAGTACCGTGCAGGAGATCGACAACCTCTACGACAGACTGACGTTGTCGTTCTTCTCGAAGAAACTCCGCAGAAGTATGTCAACGCCCACGAAAAAAGGTAATTAAACCGGAAAGTACGATAGCGAGCACCGAAAGCAAGATCATTGTGATTAACAAATTATCAATTTCAGCAATCGGTGCGCTGTAAAGCTGCGGAGAAGGAAGTCCCCACGACTGTGGCTTTTTTTTTTAAATCGTGCGAGTGTTGTCTCTGTGCGAAAGATTTTTTTACTGGAAACGAAACGATTTTCTAACGAAAATGTCGACAATCATAGAAACCTTCGCTATTAACATTCTTGTAAATAATTGCTCTTCGATCATCCTCCGTTAGCCTCGTGGAAATTTGTTAATTCTACCGGGAACATATTTGTCCGGTAACTCGAAGCTTACTCGCAATTCGTAACATCCACGCTTTTTGATCGTCAAAAATATATTTCGAACTCTTGTACATATATGCATGTATCTTCTAGTAAAAGTATATTTTCCGAAACACGAACGCGTCGACGACTCTAACGTTCCTTGTAAAGCTGAGCATCTTCCGTCTTGTCTAAAAATTCTCGTATATAATTGTCACATCGGCGGTAAACTGATGGCAAAGATCACACCAGTTGTAACGTTAAAAGAATGTAGACGAGTCTCAGTTGTGAAAGATATACCACGCTTACAAAATAAGATATCGTAGAATTTGAAGCAGTAGGTCAAGAGGAAAGCAGAACAGGAAGACAACCGCGTGAAGTATTAACAAAATAAGGAACCCGAGGGTTATCTCCATTATTGTTGTTCTCCGTTACTGAAAAATGCTGATATCCGATCAACGGTTCGACTTCAGGAAGACGTACGGCCAGAAGACGATGTCGAAGAGGGTGTTGAAGAAGGAGAAGTTGGACCCCTGGCGACCCGAAGCTTTCGGGTTTGCGTTCATCAACAAGCTGGTTTTCTCGCGAAGAATGGCCGGATTTTTCACTGTGTTGTTTTTACTCCGTTTCTTCCTTCTCTCTTTGTCATTGTACCTTTCGGACGAAGTTCCTTCCGAGCTCGTGTCGATGTACTTGCGATGTCTCGGAGGCCTGTCGGAACATAGTTAAGAAATGAACTGTAACAATCGAATTAGAATTTCGAAGCTCGCGGAAGTTCTCCGATCAAAACTCTACATAAACAATCCTTCGTTTTTACATAGTTCTGAAAAGAAGAGGTCGCAACTGTTGCAAGACGTGAAACAAATCTTGTCAGCTTCCATTTGTTGTAGTTTTCCATTGGTTTTAGACAAAAACAAAATTGATTTCGTGATCGGAGAGTCCGGTTCATAATTTTGTAAACTAGTGGAACCATTTCTTCTTCTTGCATTCCTCTGGAGACGAACTCTTCAAGTCGCTGTCGTCGTCCGGTCGACTGGAGGATGGTAAATGCTGATTCGTGCAGGTCTTGCAGGGACAATTTAATTTCAGATTTTGCAAGATCGATAGAACTTGTGGATGGTTGAGGCCGTTGATGATGGGCGCGGATTCGTCTGTCGACGACAATGCACGATCACCTTCCGCCTCCGTTTCTGAAGTTTTCTCGTCGTCCCAGACTATTCTGGAAAAAAATATGATAATTACATATTATCAGTCAATTATTATTCTTATTCAATCCTTAGTTGCGATCTTTCATAAGACCAACTTTGTCTCCTTTACACCTTCTTCGTTCTTCGTCTCATCTTGAACTTGATCAGATTGTACCGTCGTCGCTTCTTTTTCTGGTACATTGGTACTGTAAATTTATAGCCAATATTTAAATCGATTAGTAGTTTTTATAAACGAGTAATTATTGAAACGATTCAGGGAAAGATTCAAATGAAAAATTATCAAAACTTGCAAAAATTCAACTAACTCGTTCTGGTCGCAACCAGGAGGACATCTCGCGTTTGTGCAGTCTTTCAGTTTTCTGCCGGCCGTAGTTTTCTTACCCTATCGAATATACACGTCATACTTACAACTATGACTTTTTTTTATTTGATTTCTAATCAAAATACCGAACGAAACTCCTGCACCGTTTGAATCGGCAAAGCAACAATTTTCGCTCTGGGAATTCGGCTGCCTTTCACCGAAGGAACCGGCGACTTCGCGACATTTTTATACTCTACCGGTTCTTCGTTCTCCTTCGCCTTCTCATTTTCGATATCGTTTTCGATTGTCTGATCGTTGTTACCTTTCCCGATCACCTCGATCGTCGTGATCTTGTACGACAGATTCTGAGTTTCCGTGGTTTGCTAGAAATCAGAAGATCTCAAGATGTTAAGTAAACACTAGACTCTTAAGCACCAAGCACTCCAAGCATTTTTCGAAGCCGTCGACCCTCGAAGCCAAAATCTTGAGAACCAACAATTTCATTCTGACAAGAGGTACTTGAAAATATGTTTACCGACGAATTTTTTTGCATCGAGTTTGTTTATTGGTTTGCTAATTGGTTTGATAATTCGAAATAATTTTCACTTTAACCATTTTCTGTTTAACAAATTTGCTAGAAATTTTAAGCGTGTTGCTACCGAGTATTTTCTATGTTTGGGGTTGAAGCAGCTTCGAGCGCAAACAATTAACGGGTTTCCAGTTAAGTGAACGGTTATTAACACTAAACCTACCACTGCCGGTCAAATGACCGGTTTTATATTTTTCATTTTACGATTATTGAAGTTATATATTGTATATAGTTATTTACATGGAAATTGATTCGATTTTTCTTATCCAACCAAATATTGAAATAAAAATAATATTATATATATAAATATATATAAAAATAATAATGAATATTTGAAGCTTTTAATTTTTGAATCTTTGAATATTCAACACTAAACCTACCACTGCCGGTGAAATCATCGGTTTTATATTTTTCATTTTGCAATTATTGAAATTATGATTTGATACATTTTTTGATCCAAATACATATCAAAATAAAAATTGCTCAAAATCTAAAATAAACAGAGCCTTGTCACTCTTATAAACTAAAACATTTTAATCGCTTTTAGCGCTCGGTAGATTTAGTGTTACGGGTTCAAGAAAGGAAAAGAAGGATCGAACCTTCAAGAAATTGGTGAGATTTTCGACATCAACGACGCCGCCGCCATTGTCGACGTTCTCCTTCTCGTCCTTCTCATCGTTGGATGTTCCAGATGCCACCGATTCCTTCGTACAATCGGCAATCTTGCCCGTTGCCGATCGTGCGTTATATCTTACTCGTTTCGTCCCCGGAGCCTGATATCTTTTCTGAAAATTCTTCCTTGACGTAAATCGGTCTCCGACGCGAATTTTCACCGCCCTTTTTTTAACCGGTAACCCACTAACCATCGGGTAGCGGCCGTTCTTCTTCAAATCGAGGAAATTAGGCACGTCCGGCTGGCTGACGGCAGCATCGTAGTCGTACGTGATAGTCGGCATCTTTTGTCCGAAATTTTTCCCGCCGAAACGAGGCGTCGCTAACTTCTTCGCCGGCGACGAATCGCGGAGCCCGCGCTGAGATCTCGCGCTCATCGTTCTTTCGACATGGCGACGATTCCGACTAAGAGAACACGGGAGTTTTTAATAAATCCGCGTCATCTAAGTCGCAAAATTGGTAAACTGGTTTCCCACATTATCGGATTGACCAATAGACTACGGATTGTAAAGTGAAAAACACTGCGAAGGTATTAGAAAAATTTATGAAATACGAAATTGTCCCGCAAGCTCGTTTCGTTTTCAATTAATGCATTCGATGGCAATTTAAACTAGACTCGTAAAAAAGGCAAACGACATGCATCATGTTTTTTTTTTTTAGTATATGCTCGTGTTATTTAACAATATTGAATGTGCTCATTACGAAAGAAACTTTCGAGACAACCTAATACATGTTCATCTCTCACGGCCGATTTAGATAATTTTTATTTTGCATCCGCAGTCTATTTATTAAACCAATTTAAATATTAAAGATCCAGTTCGATTCACAATACGAATTTGCATAAGAGGAACGTACGCGGAAGCGATCGAGCCACGTGTTTCCGGTTCCAGCCGCTTTTTCGTGTGCACACGTGGCCTCAATTTCCTCCAGAGCTTGAGGATTGCGTTCGACGAGCCGATTTCGGTCTTCTTCAAGGCCAGGCTTCGTTGGTCGACAGAGGTTACGGGTTTCGATGCATCACCGGTCCATTCTGACCTCTTCGTTTCTTCCGGCTGTTGCGGCAATGGCGACTTCGGTTTCTGGCGGAAATGCGACTGAAATCGGAAGTGCGGTTTCCTCGGGTTCGCCAGTATTCCCGGGTACTCGTTGTTACATCTTACGGACTAACGTCGACATGCCAGCCAGATTTTTTCCCCGATCGTATCGCGTTCACGGTATTTTGATTAAACAGACGACTTTTCGCTGGATTCTCCACTGCCGTCTCGATCCGCTCGGTCAAATATTACGCGAATCTGGCTGCGGACGAAGACGCTAGATCTACTGGGTATTAAAAATTACTATCTTCCAACACTGAAAATTACAACTCACCGAACTGCCAGTCCAACAATAATTTGTAGACAGCGGATCTTTATGAAAACTACAAATTGTCTACATGAATTGCAACAAATTGCAGTGAAATAGAAATTTATTTTCTTTTGAATATAATATAACAGTATTTTTTAATTCTTCTAATTTTTTCTACTGTTATAAATTACACCTACTCATTTTTGAATTGATAAAATCCGCTGTCTAGTAATTCGCATTACATCATTCTCGTGTTTGATTCTGGTAAAAGTAGGGGACAAAGAACGCGAACACAGTACGGAAGTTGAACAGCATTATTCAACAAGTTCACTTTATTTATGGATCGTGTAAGCTATAAAAATTTCATGAACGATTTCCTTCCGGAGTTCACAGGTAGTAACACGGGATTAACATCGTCCCATCTATTTTATTTGGTTCTGTATTTATCAGATGAGAGTGTTCGCGGTCTGTCACGCAAGCGGTAAATCATCTTCCAGTTCTGTAATCACTAATTTTATCATAACGAAAGGAACAATGCCAACATCACCGCACAGTACAGTTTTCAGTATCTATGGAATTATGTTTTCAACATCGGCCTGTGCAGGAGAATGCTTATCACGAATCGCGATATCTTCTCGTAAGCCAAGAACATCAGCGCGGTTGTTAGAACAGTTTGGAGCAACTTGGCTTCCATTCCCTTATACAGTCCTGCTACTCCCTGTTTCCTGTAAACAGATGCGAATTCATCAAGGAAAATTACTTTTTCATTTAAACTCTAAAAAGTCTCTATCGAATTAAACATGGTCTTTGAACGAGCTCGTCGTTCTCCAATCGTCGCCATTTTGAACAACGAGTAGGACCGAATGATGTTTTCGAAACATTCTTTCGATTGTTAACTGTATGCGTATTCTGTTAATACAAATGTGAGGTGGGGAAAAAAAGGCGTACACTACGCAAGAAATGTAATGTTTTGCCAATCGCCCAGAATTCTAATCAAATCCTAATAAACCGTTGTGCATGCAATTAGCCGATTTTATTCCCGCACACATCTACAAGCTTTCTGTAATTATTCTAATGAACTATGCGAATGGTATATCTATACTTACTTTAATATATACATAAGTATTTCCAGTGTCCCGGCATCGGGCGGAAGATTCGGATACTTGTGACCATGCTAAAAATCAAAGAACAATTTCATAAACAATATTGCATTAACTAAAATATAGTTCATAATTAATTCCTTCAATATTTTAAAATCCACAAAACACTCAATAGTCTTCAATGCCCTATGGGGCACTGTGCTAGCCTCAGAAAAATCAAGAGCAACGAAACGCTCAAGAGACTCGTTCGTTTAACGCCATTGCTCACAGGGGCACCTCGGGAAGCTCTAAAAAATACCTGACTCACCCTAAGTTTCGTTTGCACCAGCTGCAACGGGTAAGTGAGCGCAGTGGCAATCGTCTTGGCAACAGCGCCAATGGCAAAGAACATCCATGCTGGAGGCTGCGCGCCCTGCAAGGTCGCGGTGATCCTCCTCTTGATGCTCTCGTAGGTCATGAACTGAATCGCAGGGTTCGTTACGAGCATCAGACTGGGCAAGGTCCCTGCCCAAAGTTTTCCCAGGCCTTCGTATTTGCATATTTGAATGAGGCCATCTGAAATACAACATGGAGGTTCGATTGCAGAGCGTCGAAGAGCGACAGCAAACAGTTGTCTTAGCGATTAACATTAATTCGCTGACTTCGAATGTATGACTGAGTTTAAATACTCGGTGTGATTCTGAATTCTACAGCCATCATACTCCAAGTGTATATTTATGCGATAGCACTTGGACATGACCCTGGAGATCTTCAAACGGTGATCAATGATCAAGAATCTCGCAGTGTTAACGAAATGCAGATTTATACCAGCGTAGTCTGAGGCATACATTGTGTCTTAGAGGTAAATAAGAAATTGTATGAAATGTTGTTAGAATTGTTTAACAGTTTTATGATTGCTTATACTTTTTTTTAGACGTTTAATAAATCAATTTGACATTATGTAGATAAGAGGACTTGAAGAGTTTTCGAGTTCTCCGGGCTAGAATCTTACCTAACAACGTGTTGTATTCGTTGTTGTTCCTTTCGGAGCCTTGGCCGATGCCTCTCATTTTTAGTCTCGTGTTCACCACCCACAATGGCGTCGTTGTGAGGACAGTGACTATGCCTGAAACAATGAAACCGTGCTGAGAATATTCAGTAAATTACCACACGTTGAATGAAGAATGAAATATAATGGTTCTTTAAATTCTCCTGATGTATTATCTTTTGTCTAAACTGTTCGTATTTATTCCAGCCACAATTGTGAAATTGAAACATTAAATAGTGGGTTTTATGTATTTACGGTAAAAATGGCGAAATCTGTAAATACTATGTTATATTATTTTCAACCTGTTAAATATACACTACTGTGCAAAAGAAAGAAGCACCCAGCATAATTATAAGATATAACGACAAACAATATCTTCACGCAGAAATTGTATTGTACAACGATTGATTTATTGCATTTAAAGTATTAGATAATCGGCAATAACACGTATTCTCAGAACTAGTCAATTAAATAGCGGAACTAATTGTGTTCTTATTTGATTTTTTACGCTTTTCTATTAAATATGGCCTTATTTCTTTTGCACAGCAGTGTATGTTAAGAAAAAGAAAATCAATTTCTTCGCTCCAGCTGGTCGCAATTCAGTTGTAGAAAATCTGTATGTCGCATTTGCATTATAATAATTCTAAAGAGTACCAGCAATGGACGCAACCATAAGGTCGTTCCCGGCCGTCTGATTCCTCTTGCTCTTAAGCATCTTCAGCCCGTGGAATGTGTAGAAGTAAACAAAGTTGCTGGCGCAGAGACTCTGCAGCACCGGTACCATTCCCCTGTACAGCGTCAACCTTCAGAAAAAATATGAGAATTATACATAACGAAAATGTTCGAAAATCCAAAGTTCAAAATTCCGAGAATTCCCGAAATCTGTTACGCAACTGTTGGACGGCTGCAAAGAAAGATCGAGTGAGATTTGTTTAATGAAAACTCGACTGCGTAAACATTTGATGCGAATTGGAGATACGTTATTGTTTCAGCAATTATCGTCCCCCGGTTTGCATGATGGCGCGCGCGTATGTGTACACTATGAAATTATACGTACGGTCCTTCCTTCACGACGAGATCATGGATCATCGCTAGCGTGTGCTTCGCCTCTCGGCCCTCCTCCACTGTGAAAAAGAGAGATTCTTCTAAAAATTGTCATTGGTAAAACTCGCTTTCTGTCCCTTAACGCTGTGCCTATTACTGCCGGTTCAAATGACCGATTTTGTATTAAATTATGAATAACACAAAATATAAATAAATAGAGCCTCGTAATTTTTATAAGCTAGAACATTTTAATCGCTTTTAGTGCAGAAGGTAGGTTTAATGTTAAAGCTTTTAATTTTTGAATCTTTGAATCTTTTACTCTTTTAATCTTTTAATCTTTGAATCTTTTAATCTTTGAATACTTGAAGCATTTAATTTTTTAATCTTTAAATATTTGAATATTTGAAGCTATTAAATTTTGAATATTTGAAACTTTTAATGTTTGAATCATTTAATATTTGAATATTTGAAGCTTTTAATTTTCCACTGTGAAAAAGAGAGATCATTCTAGAAACGGTCATTGGTAAATCAACAAATTAAATGGCATAGATCTGAGCTTACGTTGGAGACGACTTTTTACGGTGTCTAGGGGGAAGAGTGTACCCATAGCCACCACACTACCCTGCAAAAGAAGATTGTAATTTATTCACTTTTTACACTCGGAATTATGTTAACTCGAAAACCAAACAGAACGCCGTCATTCTACATGATTTATTCTTATTTTTTTTCAATCAAGGCATATGACACTGAATATAGCAATGTTTAGTGGCGTCTGAGTAGCTGCTCGGGTGCTAAGATTTCGAATTATGCTTACGGCGGCCCCGGAAATAGCGTGCACCAAAGTCTCGTAGGTGAAAAGGCTCCCATTGCGACGTCCACCGCCCATTTTTCCTGGCCGATGCGAACCGGAAACGCAGAATGTGTTCTCGATCAAGAGTTAGTCGGCGATCATGTCGCATGCCAGATCAACAAGTGTTCCGTAAACACGTGCTTATCTGTAATCAGTGTGTTCAGCGATTGTCAATCCGATACAGTGTAATATCGTGACGAGCAATTAAACTTCGGACCCGTCGATCAAGGACGCACCGAAACTGATCGTTAAATCGGCGCGGTTTGCACTTTTCGTCGGTTCTTGTTGCCAGGAAGTTCGAAGAGGCAACAAATTAAATCGTCTCTGCGAATTACATTCGATTCGGGTGAAATGATTTAATGTCAGTTTTGAACTGTTTAATTCTACGTTCAATGAAATTTGATCAGATGATTATGTTTATTGGGAAAATTTTTAATCAGCCGAACCTGGTTTAAAAGCCATGAAAATGTGTATTAACATGCATACGTTTGCCGCGTATGCAATGCGTTCAATTTCTACGAACGAATATAAGTGAGAAATTTATTCGGGAAAAGTATGACAGAGTATTTTTTCTGAAAATTTTTGAAAAACCCCAGAAAAAAGTCTGAGGTCATGTTTGACACGATTTTTAGATTCGAGTATAGTTAAATGATCATTTTTACAAAGTGCAATAACTACGCCGCCTCCCGTAATAGAGCCGGCGACGCTAGACAGTCTGTGAGGTTTCAGATTATCTCGATCTTATCTAGATGATGACAACACCGTCGCCTTCGTCGTTCTCGCGAAATATAATTGAATTATCGGAGTCGATAACAACGATGCATACCATTAACTTATCACGAAAGCCTAACAGCCGTCAAGTCATTAGATAATGAAGGAAAAAAAGATGAAAAACCACGAAAGATTCCTTTCATAATCATTAAACAGCAGATTTATGCATTTATGAGAAAGAAAACCATTAGAAGAATTTATAAATACTGTTATATTATTATCAATCTATTAAACACATTAAGAAAGAAAATAAATTTCTATTTTACTCCAGTTTGATGCAAATCAGGTAAAAAAGAAATTTATTTTGCATAAAGATCCGCTGTCTAGTAATCATTGTTATATATTTTCATACCGATTATTGGAATTATTAGATTACAGTTTAATATCTATTGTTAATCCTTTGCACACGGAGCTATATTTTAACTTGAAAATTAAACATTTCTTTCAACCTAGAATGATTCCATTCTATTTTTTTTTTTCTTCATTTTATGGATATGAAATTGATATAACACCTCATAAAATACTTGAATGTTTAGCAATTGATTAGATACCAACTAATTTAATAATGTAAACAATATTTTGAATAATGGTACAGCTATTTTAGTGGCGCCTCTGAGTCGTCGCTCGAGTGCTAAGGGTTAATCTTAACGTTGTTATCAGACTGCGGACGTTTGCTTGAATCAACAATTTCATTCATCAGTTAACAGTGAGAACAATCAACACCTTGGAACGTATTTAATTCTTAAAAATCCAATTTTAATAATCACAGCCAATTAAAAAAGGAAACGATTATCTGCCTTCAGGCATACAAGAATCTTTAAAACGGCTATTAATAAATTTCCGGTAGAAAAATGCTGAAATACCTTCACCGAATTCAGCCAATAAATTTCTTTCGATTCGTAGTGCCGTTACACGTGTCCACATCGCATCGCAGCGATTGCAAAACCGTTTATATTTGGCCCTGGCTCGAACAGTTTCCAAATATACGGAACGTGCTCAATACCAAAACCCGTGGAACACGATTGTTTAATCCTAGCGTTTAACGCCATCCCATATAACAACGAGTCGGACCGCTGACGAATATTTCAAAAGAAATCCCCGAAACATTTTATTCTTCCGTTATCAATAGATCGTGGATTTCTATGGAAAAATTGTTTGGATTAATCGCACGATATAAAAGCGACATAGACGTTCAGTTATTCTCTTAATAATTTTAATCGAATATAATGGAAAAGTGGTTCTAAATTTTTTAAATGTCTTATGTAAATTCTTGAACTGTCTTATCTAAATTCTGTAAATGTCGTATCTAAATTCTTTGAATGCATAAAATCCACATTTGTCAATATCTAATTCAACAAATTTTCTTCTTGAATCGGAAAATTTTAAAGAACTTCTACTTATTTTACAGATATGTAAAAATATAAGAAGTAATTTATAATAAATAAGCGATATAAGGAGCTAAAGCTAAATAATATTATTAGATCGTAACATAAACAAGTTCAGTTCTATTCGACACTTCTGTTTCCTAATCAGCCACAGGCGTAATCCTAATTTTGTTGATCACTAGACTGCCGATTCTATTACTAAACAGCGATTTTATACATTTATAACAAAAACAAGTGTAATTTCAAACAGTAAAAACATTAGAAGAATTTATAAATACTGTTATATTATTTTCAACCTATTAAATATATTAAAACAGAAAATAAATTTCTATTTCACTCCAGTATGTATTACATAAATAAATAAATAAAATTGCAAAGACATTCGAAGAATGATTTTAGCACATTGTTCCCGACTTATTCAACCGATTAGAGGAGGAAATATATTTTTATTTCACTTCTGTTCCCCACAATTGATCAGTACGATTTTATAATTCTGCATACAGATATCCACAGTCTATTAATCACAATTAACAAGTGGCAAGTAAATTCGTCGAATCGGAGCATGTTACACAATATTAGGTTGTCCCAAGAGTTCGTTTCATTTTCGATTAATGTGCTCGATGCAAATTGGGAGTAGTGTTTAACAAAACCAATGGAATGGTTAAGAAAAGGGAAGCTAATGGAATAGTAAAACATTGACGAACAGAAGATTCTATTGGCCATGTATGCTGACGTTATCTGATGATATGGAATGTACACATAGTGAAAGAAACTTTCAGGACAACCTAATACATAGAACCAAACTTGTTTATGCTACAACCGAATGCTTCCTTCAGCGGAAGTGCCTGTTCTAGTGTACGCAATGTCGATCATCAAGATATTTCTATAACAACAATGTTAGAAGCCGGTACACGCAAACGTACGCAGTCTGATTACTGAATCAATTAAGTAGAATTGGCACTGCACCAGACAGTCTAGGAGGTTTTCGCGCACAGTAGAATCAGTCCCATGTTGTGTGGCCACGGAGCGATTAGCGGAGAGGAATCGAGCAGTATGATTGTTTCGTCGAGTGATCGCGTCCTGGCTCGACGAGCAGCGTGCTGACACTGTCGAGGAAAAATTTCTCAATTCCGTCGCTCTACGGCTAGAGAGGGAGCAAGAGAGACAGAGATAGTGAAGAGAACCCACGTACCGGCGGCGGTCGCCTAACGATGTTATGCCAGTACGGCCTTCGCGTACAGTGGATATGTCTGTTCCTTTTACCGCGCACTTCTACGAACAGTCTTTCTGCCAGACTGTTAGGCTACGCCGAGCGCAAAGCCAAGCTACTCCTCGAATCATCGTACTCCAGGCGTGCCCGATAAAATGACATCGGCCATGACGCACCGTATATTAGCACGCTTGCGCGTGTTCTTGCGCTTCTGCGATTCGAAGAGGTCGATGTGGCGCGACACACGTGCTCTCCTACCTACTCGTTCGAGCACGCGCGGTTTCCTGTCCGCTGACGAGCCGCTTTTTCGTTCGAAATGCTGATTTACCTTGTTTAAGCCACGCTCTCCATAGCGACTCGGTTCTGTCCCCACCGATGTTGTTTTATCTTTATGCTCGAGAGATGGTGTGGACTTGCGTTAGGTAATAGTCTAACAGCTACTCCGCGTTAGCGGTTGTACCACGTTTATGGTTAGTCCTCTCCGGTAGTGTGGTTTTGTCTTTGTTGATTCTACTAGTGCGACGTTACGGAGTCGTTAGCTCACGAAAAATAATGTCCACTGTTCGATAGCTTCTTGCTTTCTGTCCCTTAACGCTGTATCTACCACTGACGGTTCAAATGACCGTATTTTTTGTTTACAATCATCGAAATTATGAACAACCTACTTACATCGAAATTGATTCGAGAAATTTTTTTATCCAAGCACATGATGCAATGAGAATTGCACAAAATCTAAATAAATAGAGCCTCGTCATTTTTATAAGCTAGGACATTTTAATCGCTTTTATAGTGTGAAAGGTAGGTTTAGTGTTAAAGCTTTGAATTTTTGAATCATTGAATATTTGAGGCTTTGAATTTTTTAATTTTTAAATCTTTGAATCTTTGAATACTTGAAGCTTTTAATTTTTTAATCTTTGATTTGAATATTTGAAGCTATTTAATTTTGAACATTCGAAGCTTTTAATCTTTGGATAATTGAATATTTGAAACTTTTAATCTTTGAGTCATTGAATATTTGAATATTTGAAGCTATTAATTTTTGATTCTTTGAATATTTGAATATTTGAACATTGAAAGCAAAAAATAACGATCATAAAGATTACAAAGTTAAAAAAGATCAGACCGTAAATGGACAATAAGGTTCATGATGAAATTCACATTGTTTGCACAATTTACAAGAATCAGGAAAATTGAAAACAGGATTCGTAAAGAACACAACTGTAACGAAAGTTGTACAGTAAGTATTGCAGATAGTACATTGTAAATGGTCATAACATTATGCATATACATATATTTAATAACAGGACTTTGTGTTGCAAGCAGCGATAACCAGAGGCATATAATATTCACTCAGAAATTACAATGTTTCAGAAGGCCACACTGCTGAATAATTAGGTGTTTAAAAGACATAAACTGTGTTATCCGTCGTACGCTTACGAGGGAATTTACTATGCACGCTTCAGCTTTCGCTCGAATAAAATCAACTAAAAATATCTCTACCTAAAATTATCAATTACGCAACGTACATATATTGCCCATCTCGTACCGTATGCTAATATTTTCTCATAATTACCTCTCGCTAGCGTGTAGTGTACAACTCATTGAATAATCAATTGGATTCTGCGGATATTTTGCTCATTAAATTTGATATCGTCATCTGAAGTCCGGAGAAGAACGACCTACTTTTTATCGGTTACTATGAAACTTCATTTGTTTAATTTAGTATCGTAATCACCGCTGTAAATATTTTCATTTTAATTGTATGTCATTCGTACGTCGAATTGAATTACAGTATTTTTTATGAGGCAAACTATTACTTTCGTATATTAAAAGTTATGTCACCAGTGAAAAGATCGAAGAATGGCAAAGATATACTTTACTGTATGTATAAAGACAGTTTTAACACTAAACCTACCACCGCCGGTCAATGACCGGTTTCTTTATTTTTGGTTTTTTATTTTATAATTGTTGAAATTATGTATAATGATGCTTTCTATCTACAAATCTATACATACACAATTTTATAATGTCATTTTGGTAAATATTACGTTTAGGGGAGGGTACGTCGGATGACCTTGACACATATTGTCAAGGTCGCCATTGCGAGTAACCCCGAATAGATTTTAGCCGGTGCTCGTTTTCTATTAAAAAGTTACATAAAGTGTTTTTGTAATCAAAATTTAACGAATGTTTTTTTCAATTATCTCGGAAACCAAATCCAAGCGACGGGTAGATGTATAGAAAAAAGTTGCTCAGAATGTTGTCCTTGACAACATATATCAAGGTCAAGGTCATCCGAGGTACCTTCCCTAAACGTAATACTTACCGTTATTTTTATAAGGCGACACATGCCAGCCATTTTTAGAGCTCGGTAGATTTAGTGTTAACAAGATTTTTAAAACCGTTGAATGTTGCTTTACGTCTACCTGGATCTAATGTCCCGACTTCATGAGTATTTTTAGACTTGTGAGTGAAAAAAAAACCGAATTGGGAAGTGAGGTGGGATTTTATTTTAACGGGGGTAGAGAAACTCTAACGAGGCACGTCACGCGGATTCCCGCAGGGGAAATAGATAGCAGATATCTTGGTGCTTGGCAACGATAACCGCGAACGAGCTGCGAAATTTCGCTGCGAGAGGACGAGAAACCGTCTGAAATTCCCAGCCTCGCGGCGCGGCGTGCGTCGCAGCGCAACAGAGATAATGTGCCTGGGAATTGGGTGAATTATCCCGGTCCTGGCCGCGGTTATGGCAGAAGGTGAGAATTTCACGGCGGCCACCGGCAGGCAGGCACATTCGTAATAACTAGATTTTATTTAGGAAGAAGATTGTTCGGCCTCGACCTTCCTCTTATTTCTTCTTGCTCGCTTGCTCTCTCAAACAGGACTCCACATTTTCTTTCGCTATTATCCCTCCTTATGCCACTTGAAGAATAGCTTATAGTAATTACGGTGGCCATATTCTCTTGGAGAACGTAGAGGGCAAATCAGGAATTGTTTAAAACATTAATCATCTCGATACTTTTCGCAAGAATGAAAACTAATAAATCAAGTTTGCTTTTAAAAAATTCTTAAAACTGTACCGTCTAATCTAATTCGGAAACGGTGTAACAACATTCTTCTATCTTCACAGTCTTGTGTAAAATACATTTTGCGTATTTATATTGTTATATAAATGTGTATTTATACATAAATAGATATTGTGTGTATTACGTATACAGGGTGTCCCAAAATTCCTACAGCTCCCGGAAATGGGAGGTTCGTCGGGTGATTTGAAGCAACATTTTCTTTTGCAAAAATGTCCGCCGGGGCTTGGTTTAGGAGTTATTAACGAAAAACACTGACCAATCAGACCGCGACCTAGACGCGTGTTGGCAAAGATGGTTCGGCGCGCCAGGCGGATCCCCTCGCTGGAGCGTTAGCGGTCCGCTGCGAAGAAGAATTGAACAAGTGAAGGAGTAGAAATTTTGAATTATTTATTGTCAAAACTCACTTATTTAGCCGTAAATCTACTTGCTGCTTGGAAATGTGGGTCACTGGCCCACTCAGTGACGAACTACACAGCTGGCCTCAGGTATACGACAGTGGCGAACGGTGAGGGACGTACGGTCAGGTCAATAAACCGCACAGCTGGTGGTGAATAGTAGGTATACGACAATCTAAGGCCCAAGGGTTGCGCGGAGAATTCAAAGATCCGGACCTACACTTTCACTGTTCAAACGATAAATGAATCGTATGATTCTTTCATGCAGATGCCATGAAATTTTTCCACGCTCGCGATCACTGTTCACACTTATCACCACATAGCTATGCACTAATAACAATTCCAATATCACTTGCATCGCAGCACAAATCGCAATAGTGTGGTAATGAAATCAGTAGACTGCGGTTTTCATGCATTTGTAGCAAAAATGAGTAGGTGCAGTTTAAAACAGTAGAGAGATTAAAATAATTAAAAACTCCAATGTATTATTTTCAACTTGTTCACATATTAGCAACCGTGAGTTCTGTACTGATAACTCTTTGGAGATGTTCTCTCTAACACGGCTCGAACGACACTGATTTTATCCAAGATTTTTCTGAAAAGTCTAGGGAGGTCGTTATGCGTGTCGAAAATGCACGCTATAGCACGCTTACAAAAACGACGGGGTGGATGGACCAAAAACAGGATACGAGAAGGACCGCTTTAAGACTAGAATTTATGGCAATCACATGTTTCGGTATTCCTGCAGATTGGTACGCGGAGTCGATGCGTAACTTTTCGAAAACGTTGTCCGTCCTTCCTTTAGAAATGTTCTTAAGAAAGGTGTAGGAGAATAGGAACCCTTGCGGCTCGCGGACCTAACATTTCTACCTCTTGGTGGGTAAAAAGACGGACGACGTTTTCGAACAGTTACCCATTGATTCTGCGTACCAATCTGCAGGAATACCGAAACATGTGATTGCCATAAATTCTAGTTTTACAGCGGTCCTTCTTGTATCCTGTTTTTCGTCTATCCATCCCATCGTTTTCGTAAACGTGCTATAGCGTGCATTTTCGACACGTATAACGACCTCCCCAGACTTTTCAGAAAAATCTTGGGTAAAATCAGTGTCGTTCGAGCCATGGTAGAGAGAACATCTCCAAAGAGTTATCAGTACAAAACTCACGGTTGCTAATATGTGAACAAGTTAAAAATAATACATTGGAGTTTTTAATTATTTTAATCTCTCTACTGTTTTAAACTGCACCTACTCATTTTTGCTACAAATGCATGAAAACCGCAGTCTACTGATTTCATTACTTCATTATTGTAATTTGTGCTGCGATACAAGTTATATTGGAATTGTTATTAGTGTATAGCTATGTGGTGACAAGTGTGAACAGTGATCGCGAGTGTGGAAGAATTTCATGGCATCTATATGAAAGAATCATACGATTTATTTATCGTTTGAACAGTGACAGTGAAAGTCCGGATCTTTGACTTCTCCGCGCATCCCTTGGGCCTTAGATTGTCGTCTACCTGCTATTCACCACCAGCTGTGCTGTTCGTTGACCTGACCGTACGTCCCTCACCGTTCGGCACTGTCGTATACCTGTGGCCAACTGTGTAGTTCGTCACTGAGTGGGCCAGTGACTCACATTTCCAAGCAGCAAAATGGATTTACGGCTAAATAAGTGAGTGTTTACAATACATAATTCAAAATTTCTACTCCTTCACTTGTTCACTTCTTCTTCGCAGCGGATCGCTAACGCTCCAGCGAGGGGATCCGCCTGGCGCGCCGAACCATCTTTGCCAACACGCGCCTAGGTCGCGGTCTGATTGGTCAGTGTTTTTCGTTAATAACTTCTAAACGAAGCCCCGGCGGACATTTTTGCAAAGGAAAATGTTGCTTCGAATCACCCCAGGCACCACCCATTTCCGGGAGTTGTAGGAATTTTGGGACACCCTGTATATTTATTTATTTATACATATTTATATATTATTTATTTATTAATAATTAGCAAAATTCAGCGAACGCGCTGAACGAAGTCGCATATTTTGCTACCCTTACGATGCTTCATATTAAAAATTGACCGACTCGCTTATACACTGTTTGTACGTGGGAGGTGGGACATCGATCAAGGCGTAAAAAGATAGATCGCGGCTAGCTTGATCATTTAGACGCGAGATCGATATTCATTGCAGAAAAATTGTTGTTCTGTCATCGTTGTGCCGCGGATCGATGGAGGTGACACTCGCATGATGCACGAGCCTTGCGGACGCGGGGCGCGCGGCGCCTCGTCCGAAATTCCCGGCATTCTTCGCGGAGTTTAATTAAACATTCCGAGGGTTTGGAATTTTGTGGTGACCGCGTACTCCGCCGAGGGCGAGTCGGTTCTAATGAGGTCTGAGCCTCGATACTTGAGCCGTAGACGCCACGAAGTACGGACAACAACCCCGTCACGTTGCCTGTCGGCTCCTCCTTTGACGATGGGCACTGGAATGTCTTGCATACCGTTATCTCATCTTCCTTCGAATCTTTTTGGTCTCGTCCCCCGTCCTCAAACTTTCCGCATCTTCGCAAGAGAACAGGAATCCTCGGAGGACCCTTTTAATCCTCGCCAATTTGTCGCGGTCTTCTCGTGACGGGTGCACACGCTGTCGTGAATCCTGCCGGGGAAATTTTTCTATCAGCAAATTGTCACAATAGTCAAGCATGAAATGATTGTATCATAAATTTGCTCTAATTTGAACGATATATGTACTTAGGTGCGACTCGTTCAAAATGCTTCATCCCTCTCAGGGCTAATCCAAGACCTAGGCGGTTAACAAGAGCACGTTAGTGTCAACATGTTTTGAAAAGAAAATTAGATCACCGTCGGGTAAAATTGATTGAATTTTCCTGATGCGTTAGCAGGGGCGGAACTACAATATCGCGGGGCCCAGCAACGTGGAGCTCCGTAATAGGAGGGGGCTGAAATTATCCTCAATTTAAATTAAATAAAAGTACACTGACCAAGAAGGACATAATTTTTGCATATAAACTGTTTGTTTTTTTGCTCAAAATTATATTTTGCGCGGGAGTACAGAGCGAAAATTTGTAGTTCCGCCACTGTGCGTTAGTGTTTTTCTTTGAAAACTGGAAGAGGTAAAACGAAAGTTATTCGCAATACATCCTCCCCCGAAGCTGTTGCCGACGAACTTCGACGCCATTTTTTTTTGGTCGATACTAAACTTTCGGTACAGATGACACTTGTTTCTTTTTTTAATGGATCAAATCCTGTACCTTATTCTTTCGAAACTAATTTAACATCCGGCAAACTTCCTTCGTTAGTACGCTTCGCGTCCTTAAATGGCCGCCATCGGGCGACCACGTTTCCTCAGTCGGGTGTCCATTGTCGTAAGGGTTTCGAGTTAACTTTTAAATCTCTGCCATTTGGTAACTCGTGAAAAATATGGCAAAATACGAACAAACGAACCGAGGCTTAGAAATTTTTCACAAAAATTCGGAAAAGTGGTATGGACACTTTATATTATTTTTCTATTGCTTTTTCACGAACAGAATGTTAATGTTAACTCTGTTGTGACTGTCAAATAAATTATTATTTTAAGTAGCGTTACGTAAGGAAGGATATCGGTAAACAATTGTGTCACACGTTTCTCGAATATAAGACTGAAATATATTAAAAAATGTTCTGCATAAAATGGTATTCGAAGAAAGGTGATCGAGTTGAAAAATAAAACTGTGTCAAACTTATTTTTAAATATGAGATGATGCTGCAAAAATTGAGAAATTAAATTACAAAATATGACGGTGTTAAAGCGGGGATGATCGAATGAAAAAGTTTGCAGGAACTCGCAAATTATCAACTTTTCAGAAAAAAAGAGATCACGCTGTTGGCATTGAGAAATTAAGTTACATAATAATTATCACGGTATTAAAGAGGGGATGATCCAATAAAAAAATTGTAGGAACTCGCAAATTGTCAACTTTTCAGAAAAAAAGAGATCACGCTGCAAAAATTGAGAAATTAAATTATAAAATATTATTACGATGTTACAGGCGGGATGATCGAATGAAAAAAATTGTAGGAACTCGCAAATTGTCAACTTCTTTGAGAATACGAGATCACGCTGCAGAAACTGAGAAATTAAGTTACATAATAATTATCACGGTGTTAAAGAGGGGATGATCCAATAAAAAAATTGCAGGAACTCGTAAATCGTCAACTTTTTTGAAAACGCGAGATGATGCTGTGATAATTGAGAACATAAGAGGATTAGAAATGTTGGCACGGTGTTAAAGAGAAGGCGATTGGGTCGAAACGATTCCAGGGTCGCGGCAGGGTTAAATATTTGATTACTTTTTAAAAAACCATGGAGTTGAGGGTGGTGGGTGTGTGGAAGGGCGGTGTGCAGCAGCGTCAGCTTAGAAATAAGGACACCGTTCGTTGAAGACGTGGCCACGGGAGACGAGACCGCCTTTTGGTAACAGGACAGCTCGGCCGAATGACAATTACCCGCTGCTGAGTCGTTGTCACTGGAGAACATAAAAAACTACAACAATTACTTTTTTTACTTCCTCACCGTTTATTTTTACTGCGTCACGCTCACTTTGCCGTCGACGTCGCGTCGCGTCGCGTCGGTTCAGGCCACCTCTTTCAGCTGGATCTACTGGGAAACTTGTTCTACTTGTTCACGGTTTCTACTCCCCAAATGCGAGTTCTCCGCGCCGCCGCGCCGCCATGTTTGTGCCCGGACCAATCATCATTGTCCAAATCGTTTCAAGAAAACTGTTCGGGCCACTATCATTTTTATTCCGTGAGTTTCACAGCCTGTCCTCGGAACAAGCCGTAAACTTCCAGCTATAAGTAAATGCAATTACATAAATTAAGTTTCATTAGTCTTAAGCCGCAACGCGCCGAGCCGTTGCCGTCGAGTTACTGCCATCTTAAATCTCGGGGGACGAATGATCTCGCAGCCGATGCAGGGTCCATTCAGGCCCTTCTGTTTGCGTACTTGAACGAACATAAAGCTTGAATGACACTCATTTCCATTTTGATGGATGATTATACGCAAGTCCTTCTACTAATACAGGATTTATTGTGACGTAAATAAATAAAATATTCACAGTCCGGTTATAAAATTGCTAATGGGAAGCATATAAGATTTTACTTTATTATTTCACGTACAGGTTGAAAAGAAATTATATGTCGCGGATTTGGTTGAAATTGAATTAAGGAAGGTGCCGCAAACTTGACCTTGACCTTGAATTTTAAGATGGAACGGTCAACGATTTCTTTTTAAATTGCATCTTATTTTACTCGTCGCGAGGGTCAAAAGTGCAAAAGGAAGCATGGGTCGCAACACCATAAAAAAAAATTGTTGACCTTTTGACCCTAGAATATAAGGTCAAGGTCATTTTTCCAGCACTTAGTTCAATTTCAACCAAATCGAGAGTGTAGAATCATCCTATGGTATCCACGACATATAATTTCTCTCATTTTTGTATTTTTTAAAATGATAAAGATTAATAAATAAAGATTTTAAGATTTGAAATAATAAACGCGGTTTATGGAGGTACATAAATTTTTTAAAACCATATATTTGTGCAATGCGAGTGAAATATTGCGCGATTAGTACTTCTATTTTTCATGTTAACAATAATAGACAGTTCATAGAGACGGGTCTGAACGGACCCAGCATTTTGGCGAGGGAAGAAATCATGCTTCTAGACGGAGAGTTAATTAGTCGTTTTTACCAAGAAATCGATACGGTCCACGGTTTACGTTCCACTCGAGTCGATGCGTATGCAGTTCCTTATCAATATTTCAACGAGATCGTTAAAAATACGTAGCGGCAGCTCGTTCGGACTGCTAACGAGCACCGATGAATTCGTAACGAGAGAAAAGGTCAATTAGAGACCGTCACCTCTAATGAATTTCGGAGACGTCTTAATTCGCCGAGTGGGAGTTGTCTTTCCCGGAAGTTGACGGCGATGTTGGTTAAAGTTTGTTTTAAATCGAGGTATCGCGTCGCGTCGCGGTGAAATAAAAGCCGGTAATTAAACCAAGTTTTATCGTCTGCTTGAACCGATCTTTCAGTAGATTTCGACCTAACTTCAGCATTGTCGAGAACGAAGTTTTAAAAGTCAGCCTGTTGGCTCGATTTCACGTTATCGTCGAATGCCTGCAGAACCACTTGCAAAACCTTTCTTGCTTTTATTCGTTGCAATTTTTTCCTAAGTAATTGTGAGCTTGAAAAAATTTCATGACTGATGGATAGGTAGAGCTATTCGATAACATTAAACGAATAGTCGTACACGATCTGCTCGATCGTGTCATCTATTAACCTTGTTCACCCGTAATCGCCGAGTTGTTAGCAGGAAGCGGCGATTAGGTTACCGAAGCCCCTTTTATCGCTTCAGTTCTTCGACAGTCCGTTCAGTGTTGTTAACATTAAACCTACCGACGCCGGTCGAATGACCGGTTTTTTGTTCTTTATTTTACGATTATTGAAATTATAACTTTTCACTGGAAATACTAAAAATCATAGTAAAAATCACGGAAGATTGATATAAAATTTTACGACAATTATGCTGAATTAAAATTTAATTTCAACACGGTAGTTGTACCATAGCAAAACTAGTATAAAGTAATTGTAAGTTTCATACTAAATTATATTATGACAATCATATATTGTATAATTTATAATGTGTATGCTATACATATAAACCTTATATGGTTTAAGGCAATAAAGTAAATGATGAAATGATAAAGTTTTACGGTCATTTTTATAAGGCAAAGCATTTTTACGGCTCGATAGGTTTATTGTTAACGGAAATGATTTGCTCGGTGTGGGAAGAAAACACTTCGGAATCGTTTACGCATTTATTACAAGAAAACGGAACGTCATTGGTCCGAAAATTAGGGTGTGAGACGCGCGGAAGGACGCGGCTCCCGCGCGCGTGTTTGTTTGTTGTTTCTGACGCGCGCTTCTGTCGTTACAATCATCGTTATTCCTTCCTCCACGTTAGATCAGCAGCACGTACGCGTTAATGATGCGGCGATAACGACTCGAGGGGATCCCCGGTTCTCCATCGGGAGTTCCCGAGCGAATACGGTCGAACAGTTGCAAGCTCGAGAAAGCTCTATTCGATTTCACGGATATTTGGCTGGCGCCGAACTTTCCGAAATTTCGACGGGCAACCATCAAACGGAGAGCCCGGCCCGTCCAAAATTAATTAGAATCGATGAGCCCGGGAAGATTTCCGAGCAGCTTTCCGACGGCTTCCAAGTTTCGACGATATTCGAAAAGGGGTGAAGCTTAGCGACGCGACGATCGATCAATGTATCGGTCGCTGGCGACACTGTCGACACAGCGGTCTTACTCTACCGCTGAATACGAATCAATTAACTATATACACGTATACGGTGTTTGGTTTGCATCGGCTTCGAAATAAAGCTTGAACGGAATCCAACGCTCGTGGACGGTCGGCCATCTTCGCGGCCGTTGACTGACTCCCGCGATCATGTTATCCAATGATTTACCGTCAATTGTTCACGCAAATTTTCCATTTAGAATATTCTTTCTAAATAATGGACCAGACTTCACCGTTTTTGTGAAGCTTCATTGAAGCTCATTTAATTTTCACTTGGACCTGTTACTAAAATTTCAATTTTATAGACACAGCTTGTAGATTCGTGTCAGTTGTATGCAAATTTCATCGGCATCGGTTAATGTTGCTACGATTAACACTGAACCTACCGAGCGATTAAAATGTTTTAGCTTATGAAAATGAGAAGGCTCTGTTTATTCAAATTTTATGCAATTTTTATTTTAATATGTACTTGGACAAAAAAATTTATCAAATCATACTTTCAGTAATTGCAAAATGAAAAATATAAAACCGATCATTTCACCGGCAGTGGTAGGTTTAGTGTCAAACATTATGAAAATATTAGCTACAGTTTTTCCATCGTTTTTAATCGTTCGTGGCTCGTGCTGTGCGGATAATTACATTTATCTGTCTCATAACTAGACTGCTGATCTTTATGCATTTACAGCAAAACTGAATAGATGAAATTGAAAATTGAAGATGTGAATATATGATTTCTGATCTATTAAAATTATTAAGGAGAGACGTAACATTCTATTTAGTTTCTATTCCTTGCAATTGAACAATTCTTATTTTGCATAAAGATCCGCAGTCCACTTATAACAGAGACTGTCCGTCTTCTGGATCAATCGACTCAACCTTCACCACTTATGGAGTTACAATTTTCTTTCTCTCCCGCGCCGAGGAGGGAACATTTATTCACCTGTTCGAAATAAACGAATACGATTCGTTACGTAGAAAATGAAAGCGCTGCGCCATAGAGCCAATTAAACGGGAAGTTACTTTTCAGGAAAAGCGTCGCGAAAAATCGAACAGCTTTGTCAGGCTCCGGTAATAAACTTCTCAACCACGATTTTTCTCCCCGACGGCCGTTAAACTGGGACTCTCCTGATTTTCCGCGGTGAAAAACCGCGCGACAAGCATCTGCGTACACGATCACAAATGGCCGACCGTCCCCGATATCTCGTTACCTCGCCGTTTCGCCGTTTCGCCGTTTCGCCTAATTACATACGGCACACCCTCCTCCGGCGGAATCATCGTCGATTAATTAATCCAACAACTCGATCCTCGGTTACATCTTAATTTTACATAGTACACGTTATCTCTAGGACGCTATGACTAGAGCTATTCCTTTTAATTAATTAAGGCGAGCAGCGTGGTCGGTTGAACGTTTCCTTTCTTGCGACGATCTTCGCTCGCGACGCTTGCGCGAGCAACCGGGGGAAACCGGACGCTTTTTATTCGTTTCTTCTGTTTCTTAAGACTTCCCTCTCCTCCCGTCCGTGGGAGGGGCGGCGAATTAATTGGTCTCTCCCCTTTTCCATTACTAGACTGCGGATTTTATGGATTTATGACAGAAACGAGTAGGTGTAACTTAAAACAGCAAAAATATCAGACAAATTTACACATACCATTATATTATTTTCAACCTAATAAACGTAATAGGGAAGAAAATAAATTTCTATTTCACTTCAGTTTGTTGCAATTCAGGTAAGAAACTTTTATTTCGTATAAAAATCCGCAGTCTATCCATTACCGAAGCTCCCGCGACTGTTCAGTTACAAAATTTTTCGTGATTTCGACTAGCGGACCTCGATTCTTCGCAATTGGCTTGACGTACCAGCTCTGCCGCTTGTTACGCAGTTTTATCTCTCGAAAATAAATGTTACTCATGAATTTTGTCTTACCACATTTAAAAATTCTCACTTTTTTTTACCTCTTTTAAATCGACCTTTTCGTTCGATTAACAATCGCTTTTGTTGCAAGTCAGCAACTAGAAGATTCGGATAGGACCGAAGAAATTGTTTAAAAAATTTTTTAAGAACTTTACGAGTTACCATTGTCGCGTAGAACAGAAATGTTTTCAGCAGTCTTCACTGTTGCACGATTAAATTCAACCGGAGGAACGTGTGCGAAAGTGTTCGTTTTTGTCAAACTGGCCGAAAATTTTTAACCGAATTAAAAAATTCAAGAGTCGTTTGACAGGGAGAGAGAGAGAGAGAGAACAAAACTGCACCACAAGCGACAGAACTGACGCGTCAGTCTAACAGATCCACCTTTTGACATTCTTCATCTGTAACGTGCCCAAGTGTGGTTCAGAGAACGAAAGCAATTTCAAAGACGATTTACAGTAGTGATCGTACTTCAAATAAATTTCTAATGTTCCCCAACAATTCCACGGACCTTCCATCCTCTCTTTCCTATTTACTCCGTTGTGTCCCACATTTCCGATATCTGCGAGTGCGCATTTCAGCTGTGCCTTTTCAGCAAGTCACATCGAACGTGACTGGCAATCGTGGAACGATCGTTTTCTTCCTCGGTGTTACCCCTTTTGCTGCCGGTAGGCTGATCTATCCTCTTTGGTGTTTCCGTGAAAACCGTCAAGGGTTGATTAGGGTAATCCTATTTTTCGATTTTTTCTGGTCTCACTCCCCTGAATTGTGCCAGTTGGTGAAAAAATAATGTCTGTCAAATTTGGGAGCAATCAGACGACCCATGCTGCAGTTGTACGTGTGAAAACATCCCTTAACATGGATGCTGGTAAAAAAAAAATACAAAATGTGTGTCAAATATTTTGCCAGGAATTTTTCCAATTTACTTGATTTAAAGATTTTGTACATATTTTTGGAGGTAAAACATTTCACGATATTTATACAGGATGAGTCTCGCATCGTGACGATTCCAAATAACTCGTATGCTATTTGTTGTTTAAAAAAATGCATCGAACGTAAGTTTTATGGTTTCCCGGGGGACATTCCGTGTTCCTATTTCTGTTTTATTGCTTTGCTTGTTTATAATAATTATTAATATATATAATTCTACTAATTTGTAAAATTATTAATTTTAAGTTCCGCTTCCTATAATACTTTTTTACGCAGAGTTTCATAATTTATCCGAATTTGAGAGAAAATATTAGAAATTATATAATATACATATAAATATATAAATAATTGACCATAATTAACGGGTTCGAATTTTTCAATCGTCCAATTGCTTGCGCAATTTGGCACGCATCGTTTTCTCAACAAAACGAGTCACAGTTTAGTGGAGTGAAAGCAAAAAAATCTGAGAAAAATCTTTCGACCCCTAAAGCCACCCTAGATTTGCTCCATTCGTGAAAACGTGAACGTCGAATCGGCCCATTACAGTTTTCCCATCCCGCAACTAGTCGGACAGCAAGAGGGTTCGAAGAGAACGACCGGGTTTCGTTCAAAATTTAACAATTGTTGTGCGTTAGAATAATTAGTGCTGGCCGCGAATCGCTCGCGAAGATCGTCCTCGAGCCCGGACCCGTCGTGTCAAGTCGAGATGCACGAAGCAGTCGGGGATGTATCACTGAATGGAGCACGTCTTCCTGGTGTCGGAGGTTCTGAGCGTGATCCTGGAGCCGGGCGCGTTGTTCTCGTGTCCGGCCGCGAGCGAGCACGTTTTCGTCCTCATGATCATCAGGTCCGTTCTTATACTGGGCCGACGCACGTTCGGCGCCACGACGCCGCAGGCGTCGCTCAGACGACGCTTTATGCTCAGGGTTGCTTTGTGCCGCGGCTAGAAACAAATTGTCGCTCTTTCAGACCCTCCGCCAAAGAGACCCTCCGCAAGAGAAAAGCGCAACCCGATTTGACCCCTTTAACTCGCTTCCCTCGTGCTAATCGGCCCCTTCAGCCGCCAAATGCTCTGTTGCGCGCTTGGAACTTCTAGCGAAAAATCTACTGACTCGACCTCATTTATTTTAGCATTTTCTTTTTTTTTCCAAAAAGTCCACGATCAATTGTCTTCTCAAGGAATCGTCTTTGAGTCGTCAAGCGTTTATCGTAACAATTCCAACGAACCTGCGAGGGCGGTAGCATCGTGGGAGATCCAAATGTGAGCGGGACCTTTCTATGGTGGTTCGGCGCCATTTCCAGAGGGAGTCCAGCGACCACGAAGAGCTGGTAAAACAACTCCTCGACGTGGAAGTTCCTCTTAGCGGAGACCTCGACGAAGATGCAGCAGTCGTCCTGGCTGTTGCAATACTCTTCGGCTTCCTCGACGGTTACTGTTCTGTGAAAACAGGGGTCGCGTGCTCCGTAACTCGAGAGAGAGAGAGAGAGAGAGAGAGAGACCTCCCTTTTGTTAATTTGCGAAACGTCACCTGGCGTCGCCGTCGGCCCGACGACATTCTCGCTGTTATTAACCGCACGAAACATTGCTTTGACCCATTATGAATATGCAAACCGAATCGGATCGTTGGACAGGAAAATGAACATTAGTTACGCGAATCTTTTGACCGTGGAACGCTGAAAATTTCGCGCAAACGAACGGAAGTGACGTTTAACTAGATTCGCTTCTTCAAAGGGAGTACTACGGCCATTAATTTGGCGCACCGCGATGACCGGCAGCTGATTTTTTATCTGCGTGCCTACGTTTTATACATTGTCAGCTTTTTCGAAAGCTAATTAAATAAATATCATCTCTGTAAATAACGTATACTAACTTTTGACTTTTTCTGTCTATTCTCATTCATAATATGTTTGACACTAAACCTACCTTTATAAAAATGACAGAGGCTTTATTTATTTAGATTCTGTGCACTTTTTATCTCAATATGTGCTTGGATAAAAAAATTGATCGAATCAATTTTCATGTAAGCAATTTCATAGTTTCAATAATTGTAAAATGAAACGGTCATTTGACTAGCACTGGTAGGTTTAGTGTTGAATATTCACAGATTCAAAAATTAAAAGCTTCAAATATTCAAAAATTCTAATATTAAATGATTCAAAGATTCAAATATTCAATGATTCAATAATTCAAAGATTTAAAAATTCAAAAATTAAAAGCTTAAAATATTCAAAGATCCAGAAATCAAAGGTTCAAATATTCAATGATTCAAAAATTTAAATATTCAATGATTCGAAAATTCAAAAATTAAAAGTTTTAAATATTCAAAGATTCAAATATTCAATGATTGATAAATTCAAAAATTAAAAGCTTCAAATATTCGAAGATTCAAATATTAAAAGCTTTTAACATTAAAACTACCTGTGCACTAAAAACGATTATAATGTCCTAGCTTATAAAAATGACAATGGCTTTATTTATTTAAATTTCGTGCATTTTTTTTTATTTGTGTTTGGATAAAAAAAATTTATCGGGTCAATTTCCGAATGTAAGTAATTTCATAATTTCAGTAATTGTAGAGCGAAAAATATAAAACCGGTCATTTGACCGGCTGTGGTAGGTTTAGTGTTAACAGGTTGAAATAGTGTTAAATTATCTTGTAGAATAAACAAAGAACGTTTCAGTGAACGTACGATTGTATTTCGATATTATTTTCCTCGTAAGTTAAAAATGTTAGGGAGACCATTATCAACCGCGAAACATTTCAACCACTTTACCGTCTCGCGTGTTCCCTGTACGTCTTCATTAAGTGTGGCCGTATGAATATTTAACGAACGAATAGGTAAATGGTATTTAAATTATAGTTAACGCCGCGGAGGGAACAAACGGCTCGTACCTCACGTCCTTATCACATTTATTCCCGACGATGACCATGGGAACCTTCAAATTGAAGTGACTCTTGCTCCTGCTCTTCGTGGCGCTCTGGGTCGCGCTCACTTTAGTCTCCAGGATCGATTCTCGCAGCCTGATGGCCTCTTCGAAGGACTCCCGGCAGTCCAAACTGAACACCACCACGAACAAGTCTCCTGCAACGACAACAGTAAGGATGATTATTTACTTCGGCTGCGGGAAAAAATTTCTGGCTCACTATTTTTCTCATCGTATCGTCAGACGGCGGATCTTTACGCAGAATAGACATTTTCTAGCTGAATTGCAGCAAACTGGATTATCTCAAATATTGTTCGCATTACTAAATATGTCAGAAAACATTTCAGTATTGTATGAGACATATTATCATTTATTTGATTTGATTTATTTGAATTATTATTGGCAGAAATAACTTTTGGCAAACCGTCTCATGAAAATCTCATAAAATTGTTACTATAATCTTAACATTATGGCAATACAAAATTGACCAAATTTTCACTAAACGGGGCCTCTATGTCGTTGATTGAAATTGCACAACGAGCTCTTTTCAATACGCATTTAAGTAATCCTGTTTCATCAAGAAAATTAATTCATTCGACTCATCTACAAATACGGTACAAAAAGTTCTGGTCCATCCACATTGCAGAAGTCTAAAGTGCGTCTTGTTAGTGGATCGTTGACGGAGATTACAGAACTCGAAATATCGGGGAACGTTAAAATGAAAGCAAGGCTCGTACCACAACGTTCGTGTCCTCAAAAATCTTAGTATTGAAACGTCTACCTCAATAAATTATTGAAGGCAAACCGAGCAGGGCCTCGAGATTGCCTATGCAAGTAGCGAAAGAAATTTGAAGAAATCGATGTAAATAGGCATTGCGTGATTCCACGGGATTTATGAATATTTATTCCCGATGAGGCCACTTCTTCTCGTCGAATGACGACACGTGGCGGACACGTTCGCGCGTATACACTTATGTATCTAAGCGCATAGGTTCCATGGTGGCCGTTCCGCGATCGAGTTTTAACGAGTTTCCCTGCACGTAAAGTCCTCGGCGGAACAAAAGAACCGACGGGAAACATTGATCGGCTCGTTTCAACGCGGGGAGAACCTCCAGAGTTTTTCAAGTTTCCACGGACAGCACGAAGTCGGTCGGAAACTTGTAGCGGTGTCTCAGGGATCGCGCGAGCGCGCGCGGCCGCGCCGACTTCTGACACTGTCATTAAAATGATAAAACACCCTGTCGGATCCACCCAGTCCCAAACCACCGGCCACGGAACGACTTCCGTCGCCACTTTTCCGAAACGACCCGCTCTTCGACGCGAGGAGCAGGTGCGCCTCGTACTCGGAAGGATAATTGCCGCAATGTTTCGTCCTTGCCCCCTCCGTTCGATCATTTCTGCCCTCCCCAAACTTCTTTCTTCGATGATCCATAAATTTTCTGTCGGATTACCAATGTATACAGGGTATAAACAAATTACGTGTCGTGGCTGCCATTGAATGATTCGGCACACTTGGTTTGATTGAAATTTAACTAAGCTGCCGCGAAATTGATCTTGAATTTTGAGGTCAAAAGGTCAACAATTTTTTGTCGAGTAGCGACCGGTGGTTCGAAAGAAGGTTGAGTTGCGACCCATGGTTCCTTTTGCACTTTTGACCCTCGTTAATAAGATGCAATTAAAAAAAAATGGTTGACCTTTTGACCTTAAAATTCAAGATCGGGGTCAATTTTGCGACACCTTCCTTGGTTCAATTTCAACCAAATCGAGGATGGAGAATCATCCTATGGAAGCCGCGACATATAACTTCTTTACACCCTGTACAATATTTATGACGCTGTTAATAGCAAATTATGTAATTTAAAAAATATTATACTGTCTATGTGCTATTTCCTTCGCTGTTGACTGTAGACATTCTTTTTTCTATTACTACGCGCTACTTCTTCTATCCTCATGTTTCTATACTCCTGCTATTCGCATACCCTCTCTCCCTTGCTGTACACCTTTCCCGCTTCGTGAATACTCTACTTCCTCCAGTATTATATTTCACTGTTACACTCGCATAGTCTTCGTCTGTTAGTCGCACACATTCCTCTTTTCCACACACCGTATCCTTGGCTTTTTATTTCTGCATACAGTGCCGGCCTTAGGGTCGGCGCCCTGCTGCGAAATTCTTTTATAGCGCCCTCTATAGTTTTTTAAAGACAACAGTGGCTAATCATCGGGTGAGAAAGATACTAACAATTTTCAAAATAGCATACATTTTATTGAAAATAGTAATTTTGTAAGGTGCATACATACGCCCTTATTTTTCGAATGTGTACATTGTCTTTCTACTATTTCAATAATGCATGAATATTTTTCGTTCTTCGTTTTCTATTAACGCGCCTTTCCTATTTTTGTTAATATAGATCCAAGAAGTATTTCGACACTAACTACCCAATTCTCGAAAAATTGCCAATATTTAAACAGTAATAATTTCTTAAAAAATGACCACACGATCATAAAATTTTACTCATTTTAAAGCTGAAAGCCTCTACTTTCAAAATCCATCGTTGATTTTATTCCAAGATATTTTTTCATGACGTCTGTGAAGACTGAAAAATTTTTCTTGTAACTGAAACCACAATAGATTTCAAGATTCAAGCTTCCTCTTTACAACGATATCTTAAAAATTGATGTATATTTTTTTCCCACTGTTTTATGCACCAAAAATGAAGAACAAGCTCAGAGGCACAGCTCTCATTCGAAGCTCGATGAAACGGTTAAAAAAAATCGTACACCAATTTTTAAGGTGTTGTTGTAAAGAGAAAGCTTCAATCTTGAAATCTATGTTGGTTTCAGTCACAAGAAAAATTTTTCAGTCTTCACAGACGTTTGATACCATTTAAATTATGCCATAAATATTTTTTGTGCCGTTAAAAATAAAGGAGATATTTAAGTGGGACACCCTGTATATGTATTTACTCGCATCCACATGCGAACGTTTAAGAATTTATTCGAAGGACGTTTAGCCTTTACTCTGCGTACATACATATACGGCACAAAAAATATTTATGGCATAATTTAAATGGTATCAAACGTCTGTGAAGACTGAAAAATTTTTCTTGTGACTGAAACCAACATAGATTTCAAGATTGAAGCTTTCTCTTTACAACAACACCTTAAAAATTGATGTACGATTTTTTTTCACTGTTTCATGCAACAAAAATGAGGAACAAGTTCGGTCGTGTATAAACCCCTTGGTGTAACTTATACTAGTGTAAAGTTGACGGCACAGCTCTCATTCGAAGCTTGATAAAACGGCTAAAAAAAATCGTACACCAATTTTTAAGGTGTTGTGGTAAAGAGAAAGCTTCAATCTTGAAATCTATGTTGGTTTCAGTCACAAGAAAAAATTTTCAAAGTCTTCATAGACGTTTGAATGTGTAACATTTCAATAAGAAACGTGTCTTCAGTCTCTCGCCCGCTACGTCATGAAAAAAGATCTTGAAATAAGATGAACGATGGATTTTGAAAGTAGAGGCTTTCAGCTTTAAAATGAGTCAAATTTTATGATTTGAATTTTTCGAGAAACGGGTACTTAGTGTTGAAATACTTCTTGGATCCACTGTACGTATGTGGAATTTATTTATCGAGATTCAGAGAAAAAACCGATCGGAAAAAGGGAGTGTATTATGTGGTATCAGTTGAAGTAATAACCGGAACCAACGGCATTCTTCATTCCGTCAATCTCGATAAATAATGTATACACTTCTTTCTTTCCATTCATGCGTCCTCTGCATTTTATTTATACGCACTTGTCTTGCTCACACAATTTTCTATTATTATCCGGCGTAATCTTCTCTTTCGACCCGTATATTCTTTCCTGGCTACCCATTCTTGCTTATTTATATTCAGCTCGTAATAATGCTTTTTTCCCCCAGCGCTATTTTTTAATCATCTTGTCGCGTCCCCGTCTTGCTGTGTCATATTTTAATTTTTGATCCGCGAAGAAAATGGAGACGAAGCTGTGAAAAACAGATTCCCAGGATCGCGGATGTTCCCGCATCACGTATTCGGGTCGCGTTCACCGCGATCCATCTGCCGCCGTTAATTTTTCTTGCGGCGCAACCGCGTTCGGAAGTGACGCTAGCACGGCGCGGCGTTTTCCGCAAGAAGAACGTCCGGCTCGTAAAACAAAATATCGCGCGCAAAACGAGCATAGAAATGGGATTTCGCCCTGCGGGAGGAAACACGCAACAAGCAAACCGCGAACCGGGAAGCCAACGGATATCCCGGGGATAAAGCGGACAGATCTTCCGACAGAGGAATGAAGGCAATGTTCTTGAATGGACAATGTTGAAAATCTCGTATGAGAAATCCTCGGGTGGAGGCAACGTTCACATTCTTCCCTTCGCTTCCGGATGAATTCGTTCCATAAATTCGCTGGTTCGCAAGAACGTTTAGGAAAAAGCAGTTTGCTACAAATCCGTATTTTATGGACTGATCGTGGCTTTGTTAGAAATTTCTTTGGAAATAATAAAATATCTCCTTTCTAACGAAATATAAGTTAGGAAAAATGTCTATATCGTTCCTGGGACTGTCCATTTTCTGCAATGCGCAACAGAATGAATATTTTGAAAATTTTAAAAGGAGGCTGTCCTTTCAATTTTTTCAGATTTTATTACTATTGTATGTATGTATGGAATGACATTTGGTCCCCTCAAGGATTCAAATCCATTTTACCAACTTCTCCCACTTTACCACTCTTCACACTATCGCCAAATTTCCAATTGCAGGGGGACCTACTTTTTATTAAGGTAGGTTCCGAAGCACCTAGATTTGATTACTAAAATATAATATTAATTATAGTATCGAGTTCTCGATATTATGAAACAAGCAACCTCTTCCAAACACCGAAGGGTACGCCAAGGTTTTCGCGACGCCATTGCTTATTCTTATCTGCGAAACTCCTCCGAATATGTCACCCAAACACAGCGAGCACTTCGCCATGGTTCGCGTTCTATTTTTGAGTTTGATTTGCGAATAATGGGACCTCCTGAATGGCGAGCAGACGCCATTTTGTCGCGTTCTCCAGCGACCCTGTCGTTCTAGAAGACGAATAGAGACGGTTTCGCTGGTGCATCGATCTCCCTAAACTTTTACCGCGGAGTAAACAACCTTCTTAACATTTACATACCCTTATTCGAACCATCGTTCGAAGTTTTTATTAAAAAATATTAAAACGCTAGCAAACATTTTTTAATTCTAATGCAGGATCTATTTCTCATCGATTGTTTATTAGTCGAGTTTCCAAACAGCGGGGTTAACATTATCGAATTGACTCGCAAACATCTGTTTCGAATTCATGTTGGCCGCAGATCGTTTATAATTGAACATAACCTGCCGGATAGCGAATATCAATATTAGTCTCTGTTTGCTCTGACATCAATTGTCACCCCTTTCGAGAGATACTTATCGACGGATAAGTATCGTGTAATAAGCACGGAAATTCGATAGGCTCCTTGTGTGTTCCGCACTCCGTGCATCGATAACAGGATTTCTACTTGTTCGCTCGAACAAACGGTCTCTATGTGTTTTGGGACCAACGTAAATACGCCCTACCCGCCGTAGAAACGGTATTCCAATGGAAACACAGTCATGGAATGGCGCAGAACAATCCGATATGATAGCATTCAATCAGCGTTGCAACTCGACAAACCAATGATACAATATTTAGTCGATGGTGCAATATACATCCATGCATAGAGCGACTATTCGCTGGGACAAAACGGCCGCCTCGAGTTCCGTTCGCCGTTGCGCTACAATACGAAGAATTTGCGAAACGAAATTTTATCTTATATGTGCAGGTAAAGAATTTGCAAATGTGAAACACTGATTGGACCAAGTTCATTTTTAAGGCCGTCTCGAGTTCTGTTCGCTATTGCGCTCCAAATCGAAGAATTTCGAAGATTAAATTTTATTCTGTTTTATTTAAATTTTATTTTATATGAATTTGCAAATTTTTAACACTAGTTGGACGAAATTCATTAATTCATTTCGGTCAACGACCATTGCCTCGCTGAAAATACCGGAAAAGACCGCTCGGTAAAAAGCCCGGGAAGTGACCCTCTGGGTGCGTTTCACGTGTTGTTGGCAAAATAGGTGGTTCGGAACCCACCTTAATAAAAAGTAGGTCCCGCTGAAATTGGAAATTAGGCGATAGTTGAGGATTGGTAAAGGGAGAGGTGGGGGAATGGATTTGAAACCCTGAGGGGACCAAATATCATTACATACATTAATTCATTTCGAAGTAAAATGGCAGCGAACTTTGAGCAGCATGATGCTTCGAAACGAAGGAAATAAATATTGTCTTACATTGAAGAAGGTTCCCGAATTTAAAGGAATTTCATTTTATTAGTTCTGAGGCAAATTTTATTTTCAGTCAAAATGGCGACGCGTATCGCCATGTTGTCGAAGCATCGGCTGATCGGTTCTCCGGACGGGTGTGTCAGCATTGTCGCGTTCGGTCATTCTGTCGAAACCAGATACACTGGATAACGAGCACGTTTAACGAATTTCTCGGCCACAAAGTAGGTCCGCCGCGCGAATTCGTCCGCGAATAATCGCGAGGACGCGATGACCAGCCGCAGCCATTGTTCCACGCTCGCGTGTTTCTCTATTCGAAGCCACGGGCCGCGTTTTCTATGTATAGTTCGCGCGAAAACGAACTTGGATGTTGCGTGCCGGCTGTTATGCAGAACTTGCGTTACGCGTTTTCAATTTTAGTCGGTGCCCGGTGAACGATATACAGGGTGCGGCGCCAAAATCCGGACAAATTAGACATCTGTTTGAAACATAATTTTTATTGCAAAAATAAAAAATTTTATAATTTTTTTTTTTACTAAATTGTTTATTAGGTCATACAGAAAATATTTATTCAATATAACCCCCTTCTGCTTGAATGACCGCCTCCATTTTCGGTCTGAAGCGTTCGCAGGCACGTTTTAATGGATCACGCTCCATATCGGCGAATGCCGCTGCAATAGACGCTCTCAATGATTCGACGTTTGGGTGTCTGAACTTATTAGTGACCCTTTCAACCACGCTCCATACATAATAGTCCAAAGGATTTAAATCTGGGCTGTTGGGAGGCCAAAATTCTTTGGACCAAAACATGTCGGAAAAAAACAACGCGCTCCTTCGAGTGAGTTTTCCTTGCCGGTGTTGCAAAATCTTCATTGGACATTTTCGACTTGTTATACTTCCCGATGACATCATGAACAGTCGATCTTGGGTACCCGAAGTGTTGAGACCCGGATCGAATAAGCAATGAAATGATGGGTTGCCCGATCGCGTTTTCCCGGACGAAGTGAACTGGTCAAGGTTTGATTGGTATCAAAGATTGAGATCGATATAACAGTAACAATATACGTTTATTGAAAGTGGCAGCGTAACGCTCTACTGCGTTGCTCGTTCAAATCGAATCTGATGGTCTGTACATTTTGAGGCTCTTAAATACTAAAAAGGACAAAGATTATTTTAACGGTGGGGATGCGCGGGTTTTTCCCGATCGAACGGAATGGTGACCCGCCGATGGTTCTAAGTGCTGAGCACATTTCGGTCGGGACCGAGAATCGACGGCTAGAGTCCAGGGCCCGCACGTTTGCTTGGTGAGTGCAATAAATGGCTACCTGAATCCCTAGCCAGATGTCCAAATTGAGGTGTCGGCGTTGATCTCGCACAGCCGAGAGTCAACACGAAGAATCGAATAATTTCTGTCGCTGAACGCCCAGCGCGAACACTTTCGATAATCGCGGCTCTTCGATTATACTCAACATTTTGTTTCGACGTTGCGACAGTTTTGAGATTATGTATGTTAATACATGTGTCAAAACAATTGAACGCCGATTGCGATCTTTCGATATGGTATAGAACGGCGGGAAATTCAAATTGAATTTGGCCGGATTTTGGCGCCGCACTCTGTACATATTCGCGTTCTTCCATTTCGAATACAATGCAATTTGACGAATGATGTATACTTGATGCGACGCTTGGTTCATTTTTAATTGAATTTCACTCGTTATCGTTTTAATTCAACATGGCTTCTGTCGAATAAATGGTTTGTTCTACGGAAAATGCCATTGTGCATAAAAAATTCGACCTGATCGTATTCAGTTCACGACTGTAAAACGACATTAAAATTGTAAAAATGTCAAAAATATCGGTCACGTTGTCAGCTTATTGAAGATTCGTGGGTTCGCATTTCGAAAATCAGTGGTTCAAACATTGACGTTGCTAAAACTCTGGATAGCTTCGAACAATTTCAACGCCCTAGGCGAACCGCGTTAACCGAGTCCTCTTCATTGTACGCTTCTAAAAAGTTTCTATCGATCGAAAAAGAAGAACTTCAAACTTTTTCTCTTTCTGGTTCCTTTTCAGTTTGGAGACTTGCGAACCTGATGCCTTCCGGCGAGTGTCTCGCCTATCAACGAATCCTTGTTAGAGCTTTTATTTTGTCAGTTGAAATATGTAACATATGTATTTAGCGACTGTATGGCGACAATTCCTTGTTGGTGTTCGGTCAACACGTCTTCTACTATTGGTATATGTACTGGGTCGTCGCTGCCAGCGAAGCAGAAGAAAATGATAGAATAACTCGACTAGAATAAAGATTTGTTTAGGATCTTTGCGAGGTAAACTTGCACGAAGAATTGCACAATTATTATGGAGGTGGTTATACAAATGATTAGTTGTTATAATCAGGGTCTTGTCATTATTCTGCTAAATATTCTTCCAGGGTATGCTACATGTTTTTGCATTTTTTAAACCTGTTCAATGTTTTACCACTGTCCTAGAATTCGTACATTTTCCTAAATGAAATATCCTAAATTAATCAAAGCTAAGTGTGCTGTTCCTCGAGTTACATGTGTTTCCCATTTATTAACACTGAACCTATCGAGCACTAAAAGCGTTAAAAATGTTTTAGCTTACAAAAATGTCAAGCCTCTGTACAATAGATTCTGTGCAAGTTTTAACGCAATATGTGGTTGCATAAAGAAATTCATCGAATTAATTTCTATGTAAGCAACTTTATATTTTTAATAATTGTTAAATGAAAAATATAAAACCGGTCATTTGACCGGCAGTGGTAGGTTTAGTGTTAATAGGCCAACAGTCCCGCACGGCGTTTTATTTTTTCTAGATAGAGTCACGAAAGTCGCACGTACTGCCGGACGAAGAAGAACTTGAAGAGAGAACGATCGTCTTCGGAGAATTACAGAATTTTGCGGCCCGTTTGCGCTGAGTGTTTCCGCGCGGAGCATTCTCGTGTCAGCAAGGTTAAGCCAATGTTGCGAGCCAATCCGTCCGATGCCGAACACGATGCAATTGGGTATCGACATCGCCTCTCGTGACGAACGCGGCCGCCCGAAAGTGATTGCGCCGATATAGTAGAACCTGTGAATGGACCACCGGTTGCATTCCGGAGGAAATCGTTATCGCTTTGAAACGGTCGTTGGAAAGCTGTCGCGGTTTCCGGTTGAGCCCGGTGACAAGGCGTGCGAATTGTGCCCGTGCGAAATTCGCGGATGGAGTTCAGATCCGGCCGCCAGGACGCGACACGACAGTCCATCCAGCCCTAGCAAAAGATCCTTTTTGACACGCGCGACATCCCAAAATTTATCCATTGACAACAAACTGTACAGAGTCGTTCAAAATTACATGTCGCGACCACTGTAGCGTGATTCTGGATAGGCGATGATCTGTTAAAAAGATGGACCTCAAAATCACCTAGTACCTGTTTTTAAGGTCAAAATTCTTTTCTATTCCATCCTATACTACTCTTTAAAAAAAAAACTAAAAGATCTACAGGTCTCAAGTGAACCGTTCTCTTGAAAAACAACTTTAAAATTTCGTGAACTATTTTATTCCATATATCTACAGGCTGTCCCAAAATCGTATAAACGTGGAGGGGATGATTCTACAAGGTTCGTCGCGATTAATACTATACAATGCAAGAAAAAAAATTTTGTCCTTGATAATCGAAGTTAACCCTTCTCACTCCTATGTCGAGCGTGATTTGACACCGGTTTTTACCTCAGGAACTCCTTTGTCGAGTAAAGAATAATTACAAAATTTGAAAAGTATATTTAACCATTTCGCTACTGGTATATGACTGTACATGACTGTATAATTCAAAAACACTTTGAACATATAAATCTTCGCAACGAATTAATACGTGTAACGGTGGAACAAATAATTTTACAGCTATTTTTGCTTCTCAACATCAATTTTGCCCTTGTTGCACATTGTTTACAGTCTTCGCCGTAATTATTAGCAAAGGCTAGCTCCCGTAGATGCTTTTCTAGCCGCTTCTGTGCTTTTTATATAGCCGTGTTTACCAAGCTCTCTTTGACCAACACGTGAGTCGAACTTCAACAACAACTTCTTGCCACGCTCTCTGTGAATTTATTTATCAAGGGGAAAATGTCAGTCAGCCAAGAAGCAACCGGACCGAACGAAACGAAACGACGCAGTCTGCCAAGAATCGGCCGAATAACGAAATATACTGTCGTCAACAATTTCTTGCGCAATGTCCTCAGCCCCCGAAATTATCCGAGTGAACTCGGATTTAAAAGGCGCTGAATGCAATTAATTTTATAAACGAAAGGGAGGCGGTGCGAGTCGGGTCAGGAGTGCAGTCGGCTCGAAAGAAATTCGTTTTACGAAACGCCCGCCATGGCTCTTAACTTAATTAAACCGAGATCTCGTCACGATTAATTACAACAAAAGACGATTAATTATGTTCAATTGTAGCGGGTCGGCGCTGGAGGACCGACGACTGCAGATACCGGCTAAAATGATTAGTCGAGCACTGATTCTGCCGAGATTCTACTCGAGCGTCTACCGAATCGGGGATTAAACGAGTAACTACGACCCAAATTCTATCCTGCCTGGTACCACTTTTAATCAGAAAAACCTGGCCCAAATATGTTGATAGACGTTTCGTAACAAGATAATTAAAAAAACCTCTTTTACATATACTTGTACCATAGGGTGGTCCAACGGATCTTTATGCAAAATAGAAATTGTCTGATTTCTTAATAATTTTAATAGATGAGAAATCATATATTGGCATCTTGAATATTCAAAATTTTCCCACAATTTTGAATTTAATCTACTCAATTTTGCTATAAATTCATAAAGATCTAGCGATGACATAAGAAATGTTTTTAATTGCGATAATAATGGCATCATAAAGGTGAAATCTTTGCAAATGTTATTTTTCCTCAAGGTTATGTTTCTTAAGCTTTATTTTATCAAAATCATTTCAAGGTCATGCTATTATACATATCTGTATAATATATACATATTAAACAAACTACCTTGGGGGAAAAAGTGTTTTTGCCAGATGTGCGTACATTGGCACACATGCACATTACATAAGAAATAATTTCTACATCACCCATAATCTGAAGAGATATTTATATGATCTTACTTAAATGGACCACATTTGAAACATTACTGTATTTGGGATCCACCGCATATCTGCTTTTTCCGGTAAGCTTAGTTTGCTTAATTGAGTTAGTTCCGTCGAGGGTCCTCTACTAATTGAACAGGATCCTGTACGTGATACTCGTCGCCTTATTGACCAAAGGGGTAGTCTCGCTACAGGTTCCCTTCCGAGGCGTCCAACTTCGCGGACATACACATATAGTACATACATATGTATATGTATACATATTTTCCTCTGTCGGTGAACATCGTCGCAACCACCATTGTCCCGCCCGTGAAATATATGTCAGCCATTATACGACGATGCGCCTGTGTATGTCCCGGAATCGAAAGGATTTCCCTTTTCTCGCGTCGGACGTCGCGTCTAGGGGCTCATTGTCTCTGATATTCGGGTCGCCGCGCCGCGCCGCGTTGCGCGTCGCATCGTCCGCTTGTTCGCGACCAGTCGCGCGTCTCGCGCTACCAACTTCTTCCACCGTGTTGCCGCGACACTAGCTTCTTGTCCCTCCTAATTCGCTAACTTGGATTTATCGTGCTTCTCATTTTCCCGCTGGAAAGCCTTGCACCTTCGGCTAAGGTTGCTCCAGGTCGTCCCTAAACTTGTTCGCGAATTAAATCGACCCGTCCTCCAAAGTTTCCTTCGGTCACACTCAGTGGCAGAAGGGGGCCCAAAATTTTTGCATTTATTATCTTGCAATTTTACTAAAATCATCTCTAATTTAGATTAAAGTAAAAGTAGACTGACAAAAAAACACATTATACTTTTTGTGTTTATTGAATTTCTACAGTTCTCCTTCCTATAAAAATATCGAAAGAAAATAGGGGACCCAAAATTATATTTTTCGGGGGGGGGGGGGGTCGAAACTTTGTAGTTCCGTCACTGGTTACACTCGACCCTGTAGTAATTTTGATTTTTCATTTCATCGACTCTATTTTGAAGATGGATCGCTTTACGTTGTTTGACACTAAACCGTACCGGTCAAATGATCGGTCTCGAATTCTTTTTTCGCAAGTATGGCAATTCGATTCCATTGGGAAATTCTGGACGGTTTTCCGAAGAGTTTTCCGCGTTAATACCCCGTCCCCGGAAGCTTCCCTGACGGAAAACCGAGCTGTTGATGATGGACGGCAATTGCTGCCCGGGGTGTTTCTGACGAGCCACTGTGCGCTAGAAGTTTGGAGAACGAACCGTTATTTCACACCGAGTTTTCGAAACTTGAATCCAAATAAAGTGTCGTTATTCCGCGTGGAATTTGAATAATTTGAAATTGAATAAACAACGATGAGTTTAGACTATTCGAAGTTAGTTATGTTTGTTTCGTGCTAAGTCTAGAGAATTTGAAATTGTACGGTGTAGCGCAGAGCTTGGAGAATTCGAAATCGGATAAACGACTTTGCGGAGTTTAGACGATCTAAAATTGTATAAAACATTATTTCCTGCAAAGAGTAGTAAAAATTAAAAATTAACCCTTCAAGAAAAACAAGTCTAAACGAATTCATTTATGAAATATTGTGATCACATTTTTTCAAATGTTGTACTTTTGATTCGCATAAATAAAAAATCGACTGTTTGGATCAGTGGCACGGAAACACTTAATAACTACATACTAGTTATAATTACGTTATTTTCGCGAATCCAATTACGAAATGTTGTGATAATATTTTTTTCAAATGTTGTACTTTTGATTCACATAAATGAAAAATCGATTGTTTGACCCAGTGGCATGGGAACATTTAATAATTAGCCTGTGGATTTTATGCATTTATGACAAAAATGACATGTAACTGTAATTTAAAAAACTGAACATTAGAAGAATTTGAGAACGCTGTTATATTATTTTCATCTATTAAACATACCAAGAAAGAACATAAATAGTTAGTTCATTCCAATTTGTTGGAATTTAGATGGAAAATTTATATTTTCCATAAAGACCAGTATATTAATAGCTCTAAACAAGCTATAATTACGTTATTTTCGCGAATCCAATTACGAAATGTTGTGATAATATTTTTTTCGAATGTTGTACTCTTGATTCGCATAAATGAAAAATCGATTGTTTGGACCAGTGGCATGGGAATACTTAATAACCGCGTCACGTGCGCCGGTAATCTTGATACGAGGGCCCTCGGCCGACTTAATAACCGGCGAGGCGCGCGGCGTCGGCCATTCTTTCGCTGCTGTTTTGCATAGCGGGCAGCGTTCATGCGTCGCTCCGCAAATATTCGCCGGTAGCTGGAAGGCTCGCAAGGCACGTACAGCCCGTCGAGATCAAATTTTTCACGGGACAAACCAGGTCCGGCAGAAAGCGTTCTCTCGTCGCGTCGCGTCGCATCGTGTCGTCCGGGAAAACGTTGTGAATCCCGGAAGTATCGCGTTACCTTTTCGTATATCCGGTCAATTTTTCAAAGCCCCGCGACAACCGGGTTTATTACGTGTTGCCACGGGGTTCACGGCGTTCTACATTTTCGTTTTGCCACCGAGTATCGCGAAGAGCGAGCAAGCCCGAGTGTTGCGCTGACGGTTTTATGAGTTTTTTCGAGATTGTGCCATCCCCGGCATAAAGCGCGAATTGTTCGCCTGACTCTGCTTTTACACGTCGTCGAGAAAGGGAAACGCTGTCGTTTTGTATATCGGAGAAACGTACCGAGAAAAAAAATTAAAACCGGCGAACGATGTTCGGAAAATAAAGATAGAAATGTCAGAATATCTTTCGGAACAATCGAAACAAAGGGAACGATCGTAAAACTGACAAATAGACTGCGAATCTTCGCGCAGAGTACCTCGAGCCGTTCGTGAGAATCAACTAAACGATGTCCAAGGTTCTTAACTTCTATTTTTCCTGTTATTTAATCCTATTAATTAATTACTTGTAATTTGAATGATTATTTTTAAAGAAGTAATGAATTAATAATGGAAATAAGAAATGGATTAAAACGAAGGATCTGATCTGCCTTTATAAGCTAGGTGCAGAATCATTTCGTTTCAAGGGCCGGAAGTTAAAATTTCATATTGAATCGAAAATATCTATGGAAATGTAGACTGTCTGGGAAAGCCGAGGTAAAATTGAACTTTCTGATCTACACCAAGGGTCTCGGTATTTTAAAAACAATATAAAAAAAAAATGTAGAGATTCTACGAAAGTTTTGCCTTTATCCTTTTACCAAGATTTTTCTTGGATTATCGGAAAATCTTTAAACTTTCATTTTTACACACAACCTCCAGAACTTTCTCGACGGTCCAAAGTGATTTATAATCCGCGATCTTGTGTTTATAAAATGTTCATTACGGTAAGTAAAACTGTTTTATGGTTAAAGTAACTGTACGGTCACAGTTTACCGCCATTAGTCGATTTCTATATATAGAAATTCTGCAACACGTTTCCGATTAAATTTTTCTTCCGTTTCTTCCGTAGTTTCAATGGATCTTGCGGTTAAGTGCGGCCAGTTCAATATTAATCGAGCTTCTCCGCATCTTCTCTCGCGGTTGTAAAGATTCGGAGGAAGCATGAATTTTCCATAGAATGCCAGTGAAAGAATTAGACGCGGGAGAAGAGGCAGGCCGACGCAGAATAGTCGGAGGATCATTTTCCTTGTCCCTATGGAATTTTCGCGGTGCTCGTCCCTGTTTGCCTTTTCGTTTTCGTATTACCTCCGGCTTCCTTTTTTTGCCAGGACATTTGTCAGGCTGACCGTGGCACAAGGCAACAGCTATTTGAAATATTGAGCTGCAAGAGTAGGGGCCATCTTTCAACAGAGGGTCGTTTCCCGCCTCCTTAGCTCTTAAATCTCGCTCCCAAATGAATGCGTTTAGGGCTGCTGCCTTTTTTACCACTACTCGAATCGCCTATGTTGCACGAAAAACTCGAACGCCACAGAATTAAGACTTGGTACAGTTGCTTCAGAATATTCGATGTACTATATCAAAACCATTTCGTAAATGTTAAAGTGGTGAAAATAAAATTGAAAAATTATGTGTAGCTTGGTACGGGACGTAATTGTGTCAGAATATTTGATTTACCATACCAAAATAATTTCATAAATGTTACAGAGATGAAGAAAAAATTTAAAAAGTATGTGTATCTCAATACTAGACGTAATTGTTTCAAAACATTTGACTTACCATACCAGAATAATTTCATAAATAGACAGCGGATTTGACTTCTGACAAAAACGAGTAGGTGTCATTTAAAATGGTAAACACTTTCGAAGAATTTAAAAATCATATTGTATTCAACCTGTTAAACACTTTAAGAAAGAAAATAAATTTCTATTTCACTCGACTTTGTTGGAATTCAGATAGAAACGTTCTTATTTTGCATAAAGATCCGCTGTCTGTTCATAAATGTTAGATACGAAAAAAAATATTGAAAAATCATGTGCAGCTCGGTACACGGATTTATCTTGCACACAGAACGAGAGGTTTCCGGCATTGCATTTTGACAGATTTGATAGAGATAGAAAGAAGACATTGCCGCTGAGACGTGGCAACTTGACGATAGAATATCGGCTGGCGGGTCCCCGGGTTGACGTCGCGTCGCGTCAGAGACGACGAGTTCATTTGAGCCACTCGTTCGATCCATATTTCGCAGGGTGTGGGTCGAACGTGCGTCGAGTTATCTCGCCTTTCCCGCGAACTTTCTCGCCGTGTCGGCCTTCCCCGAGTCGATACCGATGGGATTGGCTTTCTAACGTTATTACCACGCTCGGGCCACGCTCCACAGTGTTTTCTTATCGTATCGCGGTGAGCCCTGTATGCAGAGCGAGCCTTCGCGTGGCAATGTTCCGCTGAACGACTTACGATCCTCTTCTCCGGTGCTCTATACGCGCGGCAAACACAATTGACTGCTCAAGGCTATTGCTCCCACCTCCGCGATTCTCGCTCCGACGATACCGACGCCGTTTAACGTGTACACTGTGCTCGGAAAGATAAAAGGAACTGGATTCACGGGGATCCTAATGCACTGGCTATCTCACTGGCAGACATACGCAAATGCCTCCGGCAGAGGCGATCGTGACGCTGTAGAAAAACTGTACTGCGACCATCGACGAACTCTAGAAACATTATCGGATAGCCTAGTAGTAGTAGTAGTAGTAGTAGTCAGTGATTACACCGGGGAAGGGCGAATCGGTCGCCCCTCGCTTCCCCGTATCAACAGTTTCACTGCGGCGCTGCCGGTGCTCGGCCCTGTTTGTCGGGTTGCATGTATCCTTCGTTTTTCGGCCACGCTCTGTTTTATATGGCCCCAGCCGCTTTCAGAGTCGTCGACTTTACTAGACGGGACGCTCGTCATCGATGAGATGGTACCTAATGTTTGGATTTTTGAGCTGTTTTACGGCTCGGTGCGGACGTCGGACCATCTCACCTTCAGACCTGCAGGGTGTCTCGCCTGCCCATATTTTGAGTCCCCCCACTTCACCATATTTACATGTCGAATGCGTCAAGTTTTTTTTTTTTTTTTTTTTTTGTTGTTTATTTATAAAGGTCGCATTAACATCAGGGTCATTAGCGACCACTTTTGGTATACAATTATACGTACAATGTTTTGTTATCGCTATAATGCATAAGTGTGAATATAATTAAATTTTGTAGTATAAGCCTACATTTTTGAGGAAGGTAAGAACGCTTGCAATGGTCTTTTGATCATTGAGGCATTCACTCAGGTTGCTTGGGATCTTGTGGGCTTGTCGTTGTGTCTGAAGGACCGGGCATTCGATGAGAATATGTTCGATAGATATTGGTATGTTACAAGAGTGACAGAGAGTTGGGGAGTTTTTCAAGATTTGATGTAGGTGTGTAATATTAGAGTGGCCAATTCTAAGTCGTGTAGTGATTATTTGGTCTTTTCTGTTGGTAATGTTAGGAGGATTGTTATTATAAATATCTTTTCTAATTTTAAATAATTTGGCAGGAGGGGATCTAGTCCATTCTTCATTCCAACTATTTTGGATTCTTAGCTTGATCTCCCTAATTAGATCGTTGGGAGAGATTGGATAATTTTGTGGTAAGGTTTTTGTGGCTTCTTTAGCGGCCGTGTCGGCCTTTTCATTGCCGGCAATTCCTATATGGGAGGGAATCCATACAATTACAATATCTTTATTTTTTTTATATAGGGTCGAGATTAAATTAAATATGTTTTGGATTATTGGTACTCTGTTATCATGATTTGCAAGACAAGAGATAACACTCAGAGAGTCAGAAAAAATGATGACTTTGTGGTAGGTAGAATTAATGATAAGCTCCAGGGCCGATTTAATAGCAAACGCTTCGCTGTAAAAGCGTGAAGTTTTGATTTCCCGCCCCTACTCTGTTTCCGGATAGTCCAGAAATTTGCCCTCTCCCTTCCCCTGACATCCCTGGGATAGATCTCAAACCTACTCTACGATTCTACAGGGAGTTATCGGATAGCCTAACCGCGATTTGTCTAGACTTTGTTCGAATGCAATTATCAAGCTGAATTTTTTGTGGGAATCTGCAATGGCCTCTTCGGATCGGAACAACTTCGTCGAGAGGCGACGCGGGTGAAAGTGCGTTCGAAAGTACAGGTTCTATAGTTTGAACGATTTTTGAATGATCTCGATACGACCGGTTTTGCTAAAGTTACGATCACTCGTATCTGGCTCGGTTTTGTCAAGTTTGAAGAGGGCAGCGTGTAATTATTTTGCAGAGCGAACATGCAGAAGCGGACAGTTTTCAGCACAGAATACTTGTTCAGTATTTGTTTCTTTTTTGCTATCGCCAACTATGTCGAACGGGTGGAAATCCTTAAAATTGGAAATGACACTTTTTGCTGGAAAACAGCAACTTTGTTGTATGTATATGGACAAATATACTAGGAAGCTTTCTTGAGCTGCTATCTTGAAAGTTTGAGCGAAGATATAGAATAGATAGAGAAAAATAGTAAAAAATGTCGTGCATTGCTAGATAAGAGTGGAGTAGCAACGCGAGGAGCCCCAAATTTTTGCATTTATTATCTCGTAATTGTACTAAAATTATCTTCAATTTAAATTAAATTTTTGTTTTTTCTTTAATGTAATATGTTTTCTTTCTTTATATAATAGAAATTTTTTTCTGTGAATTCAAAATTATATTCTGCAGGGGTAGCAAACATTTTTGCATTTATAATTTTGTAATTTTTCCAAAATTATCCCCGATTTAAATTAAATTAAATTAATTTTTTTTTTTAAATATAATATGAGTTTTCTTTCTTTTATAAATTTTTTTTTCCTAGGGGTCCAAACTTATATTTTGCTGGAGGGGGGGAGGGGAGGGCTAAAATTTGTAGTTCAGCCACTGCTTAAAAGTTCGGAGCTTGATGTTTCTCCGGGTCAAAGAAGATCCTGAGGACAACCGTACACTGCACCAGATAACATGGCTCCTAAGATAGCCTGATTGCGGAGTAATTAGGGAAGTGCCCGGGGTCAAGGAGCGCCAGGAAGCATATCGGCGTTCGAGTAGCCGCCGATAATCATGAATCAGCATCGATGGTCGCGTTTGGATTGGCTAATTCGCCGATGGGCTGCTCGTAAGGGCAAAATGGCGTGGTAAATTAACACGACGCGACGGCCTAATATGAAGCAGATCCGGCCTTGGTTGCAAGCGTGCTCCGCTATTGTGTCTCCTCGGCGTATTGGTTCCCTTCGTTTCAAGTGAAACAGCTGTCGCAGTCTATTGACTAGCGCTGCTCTCGCTCTGAATTTATTTCGTTAATCGAAATTGCGCCGAGTGTTTTGCCCAGGTCGGATGTCCTCTTTTCGAGGTGTTTAGAGGGAGGACGTGTCCAAACATCACATGGCAGAGGCTCTGGGTGTACAACACCCTCTAGGTATTCGTAAAGGACGTCCGAAAACTGAACGGACATGAGGAGTGACACGCGAACTCCTCCCGAAGTTGCGAACTCGAGATGGCGAGGACTCTGTCGCGTCCTTTTCGCTCGCCGTCCTCTCCCGCTGAACCCAGGATCTCGACCGCTTCCGTATAATTCGAGTACGTAGAGTTCTTCTTAAAAATTTAACATTTCAGCTCTTCTGTTCCTCTTCCGGAAAGCTTATTTCCGAAACAGCGGCGGAACTACAATACTGCAAGACCCCGAAATGCGGGGGGGGGGGGGGGCGGCGTAATCGGATGGGGCCCAAAATTTTTGCATTTATTATTTTGTAATTTTACTAAAATTATCCCTAATGTAAAATAATTTAAAAGTACATTGACCAAAAAACAACTCTCCTTCCTAAGAAGCGTTAAAAAACCTCAATCCTATAAAAATATCCAAGGAAAAAAGGAGACCCAATATTATATCTTGGGGGGAGATTTATAGTTCCGAAACGTGGAGGTCAGTAACTCTAAAAATTACGATGTATGTAGAAGTGCGGTAGAACCTCGATTCTTGTCCGAGTACATTCCACATACAGTTTAGGTTCGAATGATTCGCTGTTCAAATCGGTCAAAATTTAATCTAGCACTGTACCTAATGTTCTATTATCCGAACACTCGTCCCGAGTTTCTATCGAGCTAATTTTTATCGACTGTTTTAATACGATTTTCTTTAGACGTTTTATAAAATACTTTTGTCCTTGCGAAGATGGCCTCCAGGTAATTTTCCGGGTCATACCACGGAAGATATAACTTATCGCCTCATCTGTTCAGTGTCGTCACATGTTTTTCAGCTAAGTGCAATAATTAAAAATATACAAAGGTTCAGACACCGTATTTTCTTTCCATTAGAAAGTTCTCTCTTTATTTTTTGCTGGTCATTCAGTACGGTATGCTGCAGGTTCGAGTTCCTTAAGTGTGCTGCAGGTGCTAGCGCAATTCTAATGGAACAGCATAATGGCGGTTTCCGCCATCTTGACTTATAAAGTAGATACGGGGTTCTATTCACGAAAGAGAATGATAGTATTAGGTTCCCTTGATCATTCTGAAAACAATGGCGAGCTTTAGCAATTCTTGATCACCCTATACATAAATATATATTGTACATTGTTCAACGTATTAGTAAACGTCTGGATGCGTTCTGACGAAGGATGCAACTTCCCTAAGGATTTACAAGCTCCCAACAAGCTAAACTTTCGGGTAGTATCGCCGAAGTTTTGGACGTTTGCGTATACTTCGGCGAAATCTTTCCACGAATTTTCCTGTAGTTCCGGGGATGCGAGTTGCGACAACATTTCGACTTTGCTCTCGGCGATGTTTGAATAAATATTTACCCAGCTTCCTCTAACTACGGCGATTAAGAAAATAATTTCGTGTTAACGAGTCTTTGAACGTCCTGTATATTCTCGAACGAATTTAGAAAATATTTAGAGGATGTACGAAGAAAATCTACAAACTTCCAGCGCTGGAAACAATTTTTATTTATACGATTTTGCTGGGGGAAGAAGTACATATATTTTTGATCATCCTGTATATTCCCTAAATACTTAGAAAATACTTAAAGGATATACAAAGCAAATGTACAAACTTTCAGCGGTGGGAAGAATTTTTATTTACACGATTTTGATGGAGGAAGAAGTACCTGTATTTTTGATCGTCCTATATATTCTCGATGAATTTAGAAAATGTTTAGAGGATATACGAAGAAAATCTACAAACTTCCAGCGGTGGAAACAATTTTTATTTATATGATTCTTATGGAGAAAGAGGTACCTGTATTTTTTATGGCCCTATAATATTGTATTGATGCATTAAAAACACATAGTTTAAATATAGTATATAACACGTAGTATAAATCTTACACAAGTATAAGTTTATTTTCAGTAACCTTTGCGGAACTGAAATAAATAAAAATTGCGGATCAAGATAAAAAACTGGGGATCTTTATGCAAAATACAAATATTCTGCATCGATTGTGGGGAGCAGTAGTTAAATAAAAATTAATTTCACCCCTTAATACATACGTAGAAAACAACATAACAATATTCTCACATTTTTTTTATTTATCACTGTTTTGTATTTCACACAGGTAATTTTTTCGTAAATTCATTTATTAAGGGGGCCGCAAAGTAACATTGTTCCTGCGCGTGTCAATATTTTTTATTGATCCAGCATTGAAAATTTGCACACTGGATGGTAAAAAGGTTGTTGATAACGAGGGTGATCATATCTTTGATAAAAAATAAAAACATGTTAAAAATGTATTCGTTTGAATTTAATGTGAAAAACGACATTACTTACCGGTCCCTCTAATAAAATTCACTGTTGTAATCTATTATTTTTTTGAAAATTTTCAGAAGCCATAAAGATCCGCAGTCTATTAATTACATTAACAATTCTTGACCGTTCTATATATCTTCCAACTTGCTAAAGGATTCTCCACGAGGAAAAGTCATGGGATGGAACGACTTCTCCTAAGATTCGCAAGTTCTCGACAAGGAGCGGAGAGTAGTACCATCAAAACTTTTCGTCGGTTTTGTTACAGTTTCTGTGAAAAGCTCTGCACGGATCCGCGGTACCGAGAAAGCATTAATCCGCTTACGCGATATGCTTTAATGATCGGCGGGATCGAGCGACAGGCCGCGGCGGCGTGCGTTTGTTTAAACGTTATTTATCGCGCGACAGCGAACGTTGATGCCTGTAATTAGTTACGCGGCATAATTACGCGAATTTACTGGCGCGCGCTCGGGAGCGACGTGCAGCGTCTTGGGTGATATTTTACGAGCAGATAAACGCCCCGCCGGGAACGCTCTCGTTAATCACTCGCAAATGAAATGTTTAAAAGGAGCAAACTCTGAATGGAGCCGGGGAAATCACGGGGATGATCTATCGCGGAACTTGGCGGTACGTGTTTACACGTGTGCGCGACCAGCGCGACACGACCGTTCTATGCGCATAGATTGTTGGTCGATCGTGGCGGATGGATTTCAACAGAGATGAAAAATTGCACGCAACTCCGTAAATAATTCACCATCTTGCTCGGCGATCCGGAAGACGGACGATTTCCCAAGCATTCGGGGGCTTGGGGAAGTTTCGCGATAAAAAGAGTATTGGAATGTAAATTCCCTCGGGAAAACAATGCTTACATTCTTTAATCGCTTCGGAATATTTTATACAGGGTGTAAGAAAAGTAATGGTCATCCGTTCTAGGGGTGAATCTACACCTCTGGATCGGTGGACATTTGTAAAAGAAACTTGCCGCAAAATTGTTTATAACAATGAAAATTGTTGTTAAAGTTTTTTTTCACGTCAATACCTTTTACTCATCGAGAAGAGAAAAAGTCTGAAAGGAGCCATATGCCGCAAACAAATAGTTATTGAGATATAAGCTGTTAAAGTTTTTGCAAAATTTGATTGTGTGGCGTTATACGTATAGACAAAAGCCTACTACTACAGTTTACGTTAGTATTTTATAATGTAGGATTAGTATTCTTATGTATAACAATGGATACAAGGTTTACTTTCATATTTTGCAACTTTAAATTTATTATCTGAATGGGCAGGGAAACAGACGATGACTTGGTACGGGCCTAGCCACGAATGTCTCTTTAAATTTCGTTTGTCTCGACGCACGCACACGATCATGTTCTGTCTCATCGACACGGCCTGGTGAACTGTAGTAGCAGACTTTTGTCTATACGTATAACGCCACAATCAAATTTTGCAAAAACTTTAACAGCTTACATCTCATTAGCTATTTGTTTGTGGCATATGGCTCCTTTTAGACTCTTTCTATTCTCGATGAGTAGAAGATATTGACGTAAAAAAAAGTTTAACAACAATTTTCATTGTTGTAACCAATTTTCCGGAAAGTTTCTCTTACAAATGTCCACCGATCCAGAGGTGAGATTCACCCCTAGGATGGATGACCATTACTTTTCTTACGCAACGCAACTATTAAATAAATAATAGTTGATACAGTTCGCTGCAGCCGAAGGGTATTTTCCCAGTTTTTTTTCTGGTATTGCGCGCTGACCCGCGCGACGATTCGATAATTCATAATTCATGGGGGATTGATGCCCGTGTTGGTTCACGTGGTGGACGCGCGGTGCACGCAGAACACGTGACGCGTGCGTGTGCCGTTCAAAACCGAATGATCGATAGAAGCATTCGCATACGCACCCCGCGTCGCGTCGCCCCGGGACGCTTACACACGGCGACCGCTTTACGCTCCTGTCTCGTGTCACGTGCGACCTGCGTGATATGCAAATGAGTTTTTCCTAGCGCGAAACTGAGACGAGTCTACCTGCTACACAGTGTTTTAAAACCGCCATTTAACCATTCGAAATTTTTACCATTTTTTCACCGCATAATTCTCAGCCTTTTTTATCCTGCGTTTTCTCAACTTGACGCATTTACACTTGCCCTGTATAGTACATAGTTCATTAAAAAAATTATACTGGCGTATTCGCTCAAGTTTCGTGACAATAATTTAGCTTGCTGCAAGTAAAAGGTATAAATGCTACTAGAGAAATAGTTTGTTATGCTCGAATTCGGCGAAGATTAAACATGAAGTTATTAACTTTTTGCACACGAAGCTAGTTTTAATTTTTATTTATATATTTCATTTTACGATCGAACGGAATGGACGGCACGTAGTCTTTATTCAATTGCGGAGCTACAATATCGCAAGGGGCCCGTTATCGGAGGGGACCCAAAATTTTTGCATTTATTATCTTGTAATTTTAATAAAATTATCCCTAATTTAGATTAAATTAAAAGTACACTGACGAAGAAATATATACTTTATTGCGTTTATTGAATTTTTACAATTGTCCATCCTAAAAAGCATTAAAGAATCCTATAAAAATATCGAAAGAAAAAAGGAAGAACAAAATTATATTCTGTGGAAAGGCCCAAAATGTTTGCATTTATTATCTTATAGTTTTAAATGAAAAGTACACTAACAAAGAGAAATATACTTTTTTGCGTTTATTGAAGTTTTGCAATTCTTCTTCCTAAAAAGCATTAAAAAATTTCAATTCAATAAAAACATTGAAACAAAATAGCAGGCTCATACTTTGCGGGGAGGGAGGGGGGCAAATTTTTGCATTTATTATCTTGTAATTTCACCAATATTATACCTAATTGAAATTAAAAGTACACTGATAAAAAACATACACTCTTAAAAAGTCTAGGAGCCCAAAATTATATTTGGCGAGCTGGCCGAAAAGTTGTAGTTCCGCTATTGTCCTTATCCGAGTTGTTTGTTTGTCCAGTTGTGTCAACGATAAACATCTGTATTTATGTTTTTGAGATTGCCAGTGAATCGCTGCTGGTGGTTCGGCAAAGATATTATTAGAGGTACAAATGGCAAGGCCGGGTCTCGTGTGCGGACCATTTTTCTCGCGGTCGCGCTCGCGCTCGTTCGTGACCGAACAACGCGAGACTCGATAATCCGCATGCAAAGAGCCATCCGGAGCTTTGATCGAACGGAATGGAAGGAAATCGATGGCTATTTTTAGTTCCATTCCCAACGTGTTTTGACATTCACACGGGAAACTCTGGTCGTGCCGTTTCTAGAGATGCGCGTCGGTACCCTGAAATGACAGAACCGCGAAGGGTTGAGAACTTTCCCGTGGTCGGTTTTTCGCTCGACTGTATCGCGATTGAAAGGGCATAGCCGATTAAGATGGTCAAAACTGCCAGTAAAGGTTTCTCAATGGCTGTGGAACCATTCAAAAGCTGACCAAGAAAAACCCCTCTGAGTAAAATTTCAGCCCACTAGCTTGCCTGTGAGGGTAGTTATAGGGTAAAATAGGTTTTGCGCTTTTCTGCTCACTTTCCGTTCTCTGGCGCTTTCTAAAATTCTGAAAAAATGTGGCATATTTCGGGTTCTAAGGCGCATTTTATAGAATTTTTTCAGATTTTTTTGTTGCAAACTCTGTGAAAAATGAAAAACCCCCAAAACTTCGGAAAAATGCAGATTTCTCGAAAATATGAAAACATGCTATTTTACTGTTTAGTTCCCTGATAAACTACTATAATAGGCAGTGTCCTCGATTTTTTCAGATTTTTTGTTGTGGGAGATCATTGTCAAAAAGAATAAAAACCGAATTTCGAATCTCAAAAAATTCTATAAAATGTGCCTTAGAACCCGAAATATGCCACATTTTTTTCAGAATTTTAGAAAGCGCCAGAGAACGGAAAATGAGCAGAAAAGCACAAAACCTATTTTACCCTATAACTACTCTCACAGGCAAGCTAGAGGGCTGAAATTTTACTCAGAGAGATTTTTTGGGCAGCTTTCGAATGGTTCAACAGTTATTGAAAAACCTCTAAGGGCAGTTTTGTCCATCTTAATCGGCTATGCCCTTTTTCTGAGAATATTCAAGATTCCCAAAAATATCCGGGATTCGCGAGAATTTTTCATTTTGTACCGTTTGTATCCCTCGAACTCCCCTACTGTTTTCTAGTCAATATTTAGTAGCCTGCAATTTCAATTCAATGCTCGAAGCTGCTAAAAGAAGAATTCCGAAAATGCACGAGCGAAAGCCGTCGTTCTGTGTTTTTAAGAGCAGCCGTCAGCATTTTCGAAAAATGAAACACTGTCAGCGAATATTTCGAGGGACCGCATCTTATTTTTTGCAATTCAAATTTTTCACACTCTATAAGAGGCACGGCGTCGATTAGCCATGCAAATTGGTTGATTCGTTTCAGAGGAATCGATGTTTTTTCTCGCGAAGGGCGGCCGAAGTTTTCAATGAATGTAATTAGTACGCGGATTAAATGCGATTTAACGCGGCTTACAGTAATTACCAAAGACAATACTATTTTGCGCGAATTTCCGGTTATCGGTACCGGTCCATGAAAATGCGACGTGTAAAATTTGATCATTCGGAAGGGAACTAATTTGCATGATACCGGACGAAGCAGCACACCTTCGTGCTGTCATGCTACCCTTCGCTGCGATTACTACCCTCATCATACCTCTCCCTTTATGATCCCGTTGGGTTTGCTTCATCACTATACCGTTACATCCCTGTACCTATAGTACATGGTACGATCACGTGTGCTGTAACTTCAGGTATAGATTCTCGATTATTAGAATTGGTAATATACAATGTACATACATACTCTTCGAGAGTGTAAAGTTCGACCTCGACTACTGAATTTTCTACCCTTGCTTTGTGCCGAGCTTAAATTTTCGAAGCTCGAACGCCGTGCCACGGACAATTCATGCGAAAAATTAAACTGTAATCTTCCTTATACTGCTGTTATTGTATTGCGGTTGTTTATGCAAATTTATTTTGCCGTTGATGACGGAAAATCTGAAATTAAATGAAACGTTCTCTACATTATGTATACGGACTCAATTAAATTCAGGTTATAAATAATCGAAAGCAGGAATGGCTTAATTTCTGTAAATATTCACCGAAGCTGAAGCGGAATGTAAAAATGTCGTTCGTACAGGGGCGAAACTACAATACCGGAAAACCCCGTAATAGGGGGGGGGGGACCTGTAATCGGAGAGGGTCCAAAATTATTGCATCTATTACCTTATAATTTTACTAAAATTATCCCCAATTTAAAGTTCATCGACGTTTATTGAATTTTTACAATTCGCTTTTCTAAAGAACATTAGGAAATCTCAATCCTATAAAAATATCGAAAGAAATCAAAAATTTATAACCTCTATTATGAAAAGTACGAAATTAATGTTTTGTATTATTTTTGTTTTTTACTCTAAACTCATTTGAAAAGTTTCTGGCGATATTCACAGTATCCCAATATGGCAACGCGATAAATTGTTTCTTTTTCTGGAAGCCCAAAATTATATTTTCCAGGGGGGCCCAAAAATTTGTAGTTGCGCCACTGCGTCCAAAGGGGAGGTTTATAACGCGAAGCGTTCTTTAATTTGCTAGGAGCAAGGATGTGAGCGGGAATAATATACTAAAAAAATGTAGTTCTCGCCAAAGCTGAAGTAGGATGTAAAAATGGAGGGCATCGGAGTGCGATTTTCGCGATGCGGAGTACCGGTCGGGGGAAAAGCTAACGAAGCGCGAGCCATTTACGGTCGGATCTCGTCGAAACGTCGCGTCGATGTCGGGAGAGGGTGGGGGGATGGTTTTCCGCGGGGAACAAGCAACCGTGAACGAAATCCACTCGAAAAGTAACCGGGACAAGGGGATACGATGTTCCGACGCGGCCTGGAATTTACGAGCGACCGATATTTCGGGCAATATCGAGGCTCGATCGAGCGTGTTCTAGGTTTTCCCTGGAACTCTCCGTTCTGGTAAGCGGGTTACAAACGCGGATCGAAGAAAGGATACTCAACAAGTTGTGGGTGGTGGTCTTGTCAGGGGGAGGGGGGAAGGAGGAGAGGTTTGCCGCGCATGAAGGCGACCGTAAAGGGGGTGTGACAGTAGGGGAGGGAAGGGGATCGAAGGTTGATACGCGCGAGCCACCGCTTGCATGCGGAACCGTGTTTACACGGACGCGTCGGGCGTGATTCGCGAATGTCGATACCGTGTCGACGAACCATACGATTTCCTGAGAATCCGACGCGACTAGCTATTGTACAATAGTCTACGTACACATAGGTGACGGTGTAGCGTGAGGTAAATCCTACGGGACCATAAACAGAAGCCCATTTCGCGGGTCTCGGACAGCTAGCAAATAGAACCGCTTCCAAAGATTTTTATGGTTCGCCGATAAATCTGAAGACGGGTTTATGGCACGGTTCATTTGCTTGCTTCGCGGTGGATCAGCGGTAGGAGTCTGTTTGCGAAATTATTTTCCCGTCGTTTCGGATACCTAACTGGTAAACCACTAAAATTAAAGTTACAGTTCCTACGTTACTAGTTTTAGTTTCGTGGTAACCCGGAGACGAGATTCGGACACTCATCGTTTCCCGAAGGCACACCGTATCATCGTCAACAGTTTCACTGCGGCGCTACCGGGGCTCGGCCCTGTTTCTCGGGTTGCAATTATCCTTCACTTTTCCGCCTATGACCTGTTCTCTATAGCTCGGGCCTAATTCAGGACCATCGACGTACTAAGCGGGACGGTCATCATCGGTGAGATGGCCATGCTACCTAATGTTTGGATTTTTGAGCTTTTTTACGTCTCGGTGTGAACGTCGGACCATCTCACCTTCAGACCTGCAGGGTGTCTCGCCTGCCCATGTTTTGACTCCCCCCACTTCACTATATTTCCATGTCGTATGCGTCAAGTGTGAATCCCTTCCCTACTCCCGGATAATCCAGAAGCTCACCCTCTCCCTCCCCTGACGCCTCTGGGTTAGGCATCAAACCTATTCTACGATTCTACGGGATCCTACGTTACTAACCTTCACTCTGCGTATAGGGATGTAACCGGGACTGATAAAGACATACGTGAAAAGTTACCGAATGGAAAATCTCCGAAATAAATAATCAAATTTGTTATTTCTATTTATAGAAAATTTTTGTACGTGCATATATCTATGGTCATTAAAATCAAAAGATATTTTAGAAATAGTTTCTTCTTTACATTCTTTTCCCACTGAAAACATGCAGGTGGTGTGATCCACCTCAGTATACATACAGTGACTCTTACTTATATTCGGACACTTTTAAAAAGACGATAACTTTTTAAATATTGGACCATTTGACTTGGATTTTTTTTTAGAAGTTAGAACAATTGGTTTGTTACGTAACGTGAAAAGAATTTTTGAAAGAAATTGCAATTGGACGGAATTGTCGAGAAAATACTACAAGTTGTATTTTGCAGCCTTTTTATGTGGGCTTATATTGAAAATTTAGAAAACACGTTTCGTAGATCTGTATCGATTAAAGATATTCTGAAAATTTCATCAAAATCGGTCAACGTTGCACTGAGCTACAAGCGTTTAAAGAGTTGTTGAGCTCAAACGCATTGCGCACCGTTTGGCTCCGATTCAATTTCGTATTAACGAATGTTGGATCTGGTTGAAACGATAAGTGGTTGATTTCGTATGCTTTATTCACTTTGAGTCTGGTTAAGAAACACAGTCGCGCTCGGCTGCTTTACAATTTTTGTGCGGCACGGTCTTTCAAAGTTTTAAAGGATTCGATTTCACGAAGCTCTACTCTTCGCAGAAGAGTTCCTTTTTTTCTATGCTCCTCTGGACGTGGAGTTTCGCTGGCTGAGAGAAGTGGTTGAGAAGTAAATTACTGAATGCTGATTGGTGGATAAAAAGTAGCGCCCTTGTCCCCGTTCACTCCTAGGTACTGAGGGTACCGAAGGGTGTGAGGGTGGTTCGAGTAGACCAGATTGCAATGAATCTAAGGATTTTTACATGTTTCAATGCCTGTCGTGTTTTCCCGCATCAACCGATTTCGATGAAATTGTGAAATGCAATTATTGGTATTTTTTCTACAATTCCGACCAATTGCAATTTCTTTCAAAAATACTTTTCACGTTACCTAACAAACAAATTGTTCTAATTTCTCAAAAAAATCCAAGTCATATGGTCCAACATTAAAAAAGTTATCGTCTTTTTAAGAGTGTCCGAATATTAGTAACAGTCACTGTACACACATACATATACGCTGTTAACATTAGAATGTACATATGTATGTACGCAGAGTAAAGGCTAAACGTCCTTCGAATAAATTC